>DWQK01002488.1:0-13067 GCA_018231225.1 Noctuana stator | reverse complement strand
CTCAAATAAGTCATCTCGTCTCCAGAGTCATGGAAATACATCACTCATACTCGTACATTAGTCATGGAATGATCATAAATGGTCATTGGAATTAGGCACTATGAAATTCCGTCATATTGACTGTTACACACTGTCGATTCATAATGCGAAATCGAGTGCTTATATAATAATAAGACAATTCAGGCACAGAACTTATTAGTAGGTACATACTCGTATTTTAGAAATTTTGCATAATTATAGTAAAATAAAGTTTTAGGCACAATATCTAAATCTAAAGATCTATCTAGTGATAAAAAACTTCGATATCGAATACTTTCTTCCAGTTGGAATCTTCTAAAATTTGTAATCCTGTTAGCCAAACTTGATATGCCTAAATCTTTAATTCGACATAATATTCCAATTAGATTCTAGTTAGGTTTAATAAGGAACTTGCGAATTAATTACAGTTATACATACCACAAAAGCCGGACAAGTCCAAGTTAGACTCGCATAGAGAATATTACCGTAAATTGATTTTTTTATTTACATAAGTTTTTTAAATCTGACCCTTTCTTTGCGGTAACTAAAAAACATTAAAATTCATTTTATTGGTTATCTTGTAATCTATAGGTAAAGAAATATTTTCTATATATTTTTCAAAATTGTCCATTGGCCCATTTGAGATTTCTACGACAAGCCCTTTCATTTGTCAAGGATAGCCTAAAAAAATGATCTGTGTGAAAGTTGCAACTTTATAGCTACTTTTAATAATACATATTTATATTTAGAATCCTTTATACATTAAAAGAGTTCATTTATAATATATATTACATACCTAGGTACTTATTGTATCAATACATACCTATTTTTGATAGTTACAGATACAAATACAGAGTATAGATCAAAATTAAATTACAAACTATGAAATTATCTCTATAGAAATAATTTTTATGCTCATATTAACAAAGCGGTTTTTAAAAGGCTCTTTTATAGGAGTATAAAATTAAAATAAACATCTCCCACATAGGCCTTGAACTCCACTGCGAAGCCTGAATAACAATTACGGAACATAATAATGTATTTGCCTCCAATGTTGCCCGCGATATCTTCTATGCCATCGTATAAAAAGTTGTTGCCGAGTGTTTTTCTGTGAATAATATTGTATCAATAATCAGATTACTTACGTTGAAGAAGTGCAAATGAGGAGGCTACCTGATGGTGTGTTTTCTACAGAACTGCGTGCTAAATAATCTGGATTATTATAATTGGCTGTTATCCAGTTACTACCTACTCTTACTCTTTTTACTCTTTATTTTATACTACATTAAAAAATAATGAAAACACCTTAAAAAAAGCTAAGCTCGCCCCCAAATTATAAGTGTTATCGTAAAAAAATAAGTGTCATCTAACTTGATAGTACTTGATAGAGTTCTTTCGAAGGAATATAAGGAATATCATGCTCCTGAATCTTTATGATATTCTTTAATAACTGTAAAGAACATTGTCTTGTGGACTGACACAGCGCCGTGTGTCTAGATCTAAAGGCTACACGTTAGTTTAGCATAGGTATAAGTAGAACATAATATATAGGCAAAACATTATTAATAAAAGTATTTGCTTTATTATTTTTTTGCTTCGTGTCTTGTTATTCATGCTATTGACGTCAATTAGTTCCGTCAAATTCCGAGCATATAGATAAGTGCCGACTCACCGGCCTCACCGCATCGCCTGAAACAAGAACTGCTAATCGTATAACCAACTGATCTGCCTTTACAGATAATACGTCCGAAAATATCTACCTTAAACATACATGCTGGGCCTCTAGTCTGCTATTTTACTAGCACTGGTTTCCCAAAGGTTCATACAAGCCGACTCCTTTCGCTTTACGGTTTTGGAGTTGGTTGTTGGTTTTGAGAAACAGACATTTGGCCCTATAAAATGGAAACGCACATTTTATAGAAGCCAACAATATGTAGAAACATGATAGATCCAAGGCGCTTCCCTGCTCCCCCTCCCCCTCAGTGCGCCCATTTTTGGGGATGTTTTTGGAACGGCTTACATTACACAAAAATACACCCTTCTCCACTGCTGACCTCTGAATGGTCTCGCGTTTGAATGACGATAAGAATACCTATCTAGTTCGCAATTGTTTAAAAAAACTATAATTTTAAACAATTAGGTATCTACCTAATTTAGTTAATACTACTGTAAAGATTGGATTAACAATCTTTACAGTAGTATTAATCATTACTTTGTTATTTATACTTATACAAAATTACCGAATTTGATAAAATCATCGTAAAACCATTGACGACTTTGAAGTAAGTAGTACCTACCTAGTGATTAACAAAACTATCAAAATGCCAGCGACAGACGATTACGATTTAAGTACGAGATGATTGTAATAGCAGACACGGACCCATTATAACGATTTACGGGTATAAAATCAAAATTATTCATTATACACCCTAAATAAACCTATTCCCTTTGTTTGTAAATTAGTATAACATTCAATAATAGAGCTACCGTTTGCCGCTGAATCTAAAACCGGATCGGGCGCATGTGAATGAGTATAAAGGCTACGTATATACATTAAGATACGAGTAGGTATTTTATAAAGTACCTGTATTTGTTTTTGAGTTGGTTCGTATTGTTTACACTCGAACGGAGATAATTTAAGTAGCCTTCACAGCCTTCACAGGTACTTATTTAAATAAAAAACCTAGGCTTCGTTTTATTGAGATATTAATTTATAAAGATAAAATTACTCGTATATTGGTCACGGTATCAACAAGACCTTTAAGTTTGGCGAAATCACGGTATGATAGCGACAAAAGCACGAACCTGCATGGAGCTCTGATAGATTGACACGCTACAATAAAATCAGCTGATAGTACGTCACATTGACGTGTCTACCAACATGGAGGAAAACATGGCTGCTTGTTTACATTTTAAAACGTCGTAGGCGAAGACGTAGTAACTCAAAATAAATATATAATATATACCTATATTATTGTGTATTTATATAGCACATTGAAACCGTAGCGTGTTATAGGTGTAAATAATACGCAATAATAATAATATAAGTTCAATTATATTATTTGCTTGTAACATATAATAATTTTTATAAGATACATACAGATAAAATATGCATTTTTATCTAAATAAAGATACTTTTATAATGAATATAATATTAAGATGACATGGCAAGCTTAATAATCTAATAATTCGCAAATGCCATTGAAATGTATTTTATGAACACCTAATGGCTCAGTAATAGCTATAAGATTGCAATATGAGTAAAAAAATTAACTAAAAACATAGACACAAACACCACATTTTTGCATAAGGGAATGGCAAGACAGATACCGATAAAGCAACCAATTCTCATGTGTTCGGAGATATATAATTTAGCTTAAATTATTTATATATTCATATTGTACATAGCTCTATGAATAACTCCTTCTGGTATTTTATCTTAGAAGAAAACCGCTTGGATATGCTGAACTTAAACAATGTCAAGCCTCACAAATACGGGTGACGCTACAAAGTGTTCATACACATTGTGTGAAGTCATTTACATAGTTCTAACACGTGGTGATTGTGTGATGGACACTAATAAATGGATAACTTGTGCCAAAGCATACACATGTAGTGCGGCACGTGTTAGATCGGTCGAGTCTTTATGGGCAGCTGTTTCACCATTTTCAATACCTATTTGGGAAATACATTCGGCTATTTGTGACTGTACTTATAGTGTATAATGTATAATATATTGTTATCTGCTGTATATTGATTCATGTAATTTCATCCTCCGTAGTTTAATAATCTGTGATTAAAGTGTAGAAAGATGCAGAGCTTGTATTTGGGGAATAAACTTCCGAAAATTAAAAAAATGCTTGCTAAAATCTAATAACTGAAATCTGAAATCGATGTAACATCACTAACTAGTATATAGAGTTAAAAAAAACCTGCATCACTGGAACTGTCAGTTATAGTCCCAAATAGGGTGTAGGTACTTCCGAAATGCGCATATCGGCGATGAATCTGAAATTTGAAAAAGAGTGAGAGTTACAAAAAATCCCTTTGGAAAATAAATTAAAAATAATTTAAAAATTTTAGTGCGTAACAAAAGAAATCCAACGTAAGTGTCCGCTCTTCGCTTCGCATAAAGGATTTGCTAATAAAGATTTGGGATCTAACTGGACATCAAGTTCTTTCGAAGTCCTTTGAATTATATAGCTTATGATGGCATAAGCTAAATATGATATATAAAATGTATGGACATTAATTTTTCATTTTCCTTGTAATTTAATAGAGCGAATGTTTCGACTTTACTGTTGCTGATTAACTACAAAAGACGTACCTTTTTTATATATTTCCTGAAAGCTATGACGTAAGTAAGTTACATAATATTTCATGAAAGAGCCAGTTAGGTCACTTTGAGGTCCTACGTGCACATCCAATTGGGTCGAGGAAGGGCTGTGGGTCAAGGCATTTTGACCCAATTGTATATTGATCAAGGTGCTCCAGTTATAATATATATACGAAGTATACGAACCAAATATAGGACTTGTAAGTATTAATTATTGTTGGTCTGCGCTTTTATATTTCCGCGACTCGTCATCTAATTGCAGTATGCACTGTATGCATAATAAAATACTGACTGCAAAGTGCAGCTCATGAGATGTCCTTTTTGATAGCGTCTTTAAATAGGCGGCCGCTCCTAACTCCTGACTCATCTGTATTTGATACCATCAACTCAGTAATAAAACTAAAGATGCACTTAATATTAAGGGTCTTGAACTTGTTTACTGATGTAATTAAATATTGCGTATGCCTACTTATTAGTAGCTACATAGTAGTTAGTAAGGGTAACTGTGTCATAACTTTCATACTTCATACATTTTTAACACACTTTTAGCTTGACTTGCTACATACATACATGTAAAGGTTCTTATTATAATTAAATTAATTGAAAATTAGTTAAAAATTGTTTTTAATTGTTTAGCTGTAGTTGAGTATAATAACGCGTGTTCTTATTTTAGTTTTTTAGTCTACTTAAATAATTATAACTTGATCGAAATAAACCGACTTCATAGTTATCGCGCATAATACTGAAATTTAAGTCTTATATAGTTTTCTAATGGATATTTTCTCATGACGTTTCCGATGTCAGAACTGGATCAAATTAAGGGCCAAACGGGAAGCATCAGCTTTCAAATAAAAAAAAAAACATCCAAATCCGTTCACCCAGTCGAAAGTTATTAGGTAACAAAGTCAGTCAGTTAAAAAGCAGTTGGTTCTCTGTTATAAACCGATAACTTGACCGTAGGGTTCAGATACACACGTAATAACCAAATGAATAGCAATAAAATAAGTGTTATTTATATTTGTTCCATTGCAGTGCCATTGCGACCTGATAATAGGTCGTGGACGTGATCAAACGGAACACCGTAACGAATTATCCTAATCGAATTTCTATTAAAGAATTCCGTTTCTATCATTAGTAGAGTTAGTGAGTAGCAGTGTTCTGGGGCAGACTCAGTGATATGCTATGGCCATATGATATGAAGTAGCCGACGAGCATGAAGGTCACCTGGTTTTAAGGCTCGTGTCCTGCCTGAGGTCGCATGTAGTTGCGCTGCTACCCTGGAGGCGAGTGGTTGCCTCATATAAGTGTGGCCGGCAACTGCACCTTTCCACCGAAACACAAATTAATTTGCTTCACGGCAGACATATGGTGCAGCGGTGGTACTTCCCCGGTTGAACCATACAAGTTCTACCGCCTAAAATATAAAATATGTTATTTTTATTGGATTTAAGAACTTATGAGATTTATGAACAACACACACGCTACACAATTAAATTCACAGATATAAAATATATTAGCTCTAAGAAGATCTAGAAATTAATCAAATAATATCTATCCGGTGCATCGCCCGCTATCCGCTTGCAGTTACGGTCGCGACCGTGGCAACCTTAATTGGCTCGCTTAGCAACAGGGCGTCGGCTCTTTTTATGCAGTTTATAACCTTTGCTGTAAACGTACACTTGAAAACTATATAATTAAATTGCTACCGTGACGTGCCTAAATGGAATTTAATAGACACAAGAATAGTGAGTAACACATTTATCATGTAGTTTTTAAGTTTGTTATATTATAATAGTGCCAGTTAAAACCATTAGATTATACCTAAATTGGGAATAAAATATACACGATGATGTTTTTGTATATACAATACACGTGTAAAGCTTTAAATGGATAGGGACTAGTGAATGGTGACAACCATTATAAAAACTTAAAAATAGTTAGTTTATGTTCTAACTTAAAATGAAATAAAAAAACTTGATAAAATTTTGAATTATTTGTACCGGAAACCATATAGAAATAAACAGATTATTTTTTAATTTGTTCTAACCTAACTTAATTTTATTTTTTTATTTATGAACTCGCTATCCGCTAGCAGTGGCGCTGTCACTGCCAGGGCCGCAACCTTGGCGCGGTTAGCAACAGGGCGTCAGCTCTATGTACGAGTATGCGCTTTCTGTAAACGAACACTGCACCGCGTTATATAACCAATGTTTGTAGAACATGTTATGGGGTAAATACGGAAACGGCGGATTCTACGTATGTACGATATATTATGTTAGGTACTACAAACGTAAATAGTAGTGTGTGTGTATTTTTAAGTCATCAAGATTATTTATATCTATACGAGTAGGATTGTTTTTTTTAGTAACTGTAATTTATATAATACCAGCGATCCGCCCCGGCGCACGGGTGCAATGCTGAAATAGGTACACTACAGTAAAACTGTGAATGTGCATATAAACCTTCCCCTTCAATTACTCAAGTACTAAAAAAAACCGCATCAAAATCCGTTGCGCAGTTTTAAAGATTTAAGCATACACGGATATAGGGACAGAGAAAGCGACTTTGTTTCATACTATGTAGTGATATATATTATAATCAACGGAATAAGCCACGGAAGGTAGGAAGTAGGACTGCTAAAATCATTTTCGTATGCATGTACAAGTTCAAATGGCAAATTCTCAAATTAAAACTTAATCTATTCATGATATACTTATTATTGAGACTAAAGTTAAACGAATAGTTCCAACATCTATATATGTTAGATATATAACTAATTAAGTTTCAGAACTAAGAAACAAATCCACGAGGACGCCTTTAAGTTATCCAGTTTTCATTAAAAACTTTACAAGAAATCAGTAAAATATACACTATAAACAGAAATACAATTTAATATATAAATTTAAAAAAAAATAATATAATATAATATATAAAAAATATATATGTAAGACAAAATAAACAGTAAATACTAATTAATATAAAATACGTCATCCAAATTGATGTCCTGTGGAAAGTATTAATTAAGTAGGTATTAACTTTAAACAAGTGAATGACAATAACGAAGAACAAAATTAATACCAACAGACACAACAAATCGATCCAAGCAACGCGATGTTACCAGTCCTATTTCGAAACCCTGCGCGCTACAAACCGGTCGTTCGATGCATTAAAACAGCCTTTATTGTCTTTGTCTTACCCATAATACAGTGACTCACTGCCACGAGATATAGGTAACTGGGTTTTTCTAGACCATTCTGTACCTACATCCCGGTTTGTAGGTACATATATATTATGTAGGTCGCTCAGAACCCGCACCATTCTTATATTAAGACCACAAAGATCTACGTATATCGGATGTCCACTGCATTCAAGGCCGGCTTGCCAAGGCTTAAAGTTCTCGTACACTACATGCTAGGAGATTTTAACCTTATACCAACAGAATAATAAATTTTAACCTCATCGTGTAGATATTTAACAATTTGGTATCGAAGTTAATAATATTTAAAGAATAAGTACTATAAAAAATAACTATAAAACAAATACGCCATCTAATATTCCATGCAGATATTAATGATTAAAAATTTAACCCCGGAAACTGGTAATCAAATTATAACAAAGCTCCAATAAATGATTGATTTCGACAACAATTTCGTAGTGTTCATACTCTTGGGAAAATAAGACTTATTATTTTAACCGATAAATGATTAAAATGCTTAAACATTATTCTTATACAAAAACATATTGGTTTAACATGGATTCCAATCCAAAAAGATGCAACAACAACGCAGTGTGCACATTCTTAAAACCGGCAACAATTGACTCAATATCTCATGGTGACTCCTTCATTATTGCTATTTACAGATACAGTCTACCCTGCCTCCTGCGTGTTAAAGTATTAAAGTTACTATTTTGAGCGTGTTAAGATCCGCCAAATTGCACGTTAACTGCGCAGATCAATTAAATCTGGCTGAACTATTGACCGCAGCGCTGGTGAATTATATCGACTGAGATTTTTGGATGTCGATCTATTGTTGTATAGATAGGTATAAAACCGGACAGAGTCACTGTAATAATGTTTCAAAAGATAAACGGAAAATATCGCTTTCCTTTTTTAACGGGCATAGTGTTAAGTGGTCCCTGCAGCCCAATGACACCGACATTGCACCTCAAATAGCACAGTAATCCTACGATATCGCAAGACATAACGGTTTAAGATAATTTACCTATTCCTATTTCAAAATATAAATCCCATAGTAGATTTATAATATTTTTATAGTAGCTACCTACTAAGTGTTTACCCGTTTGGATTAAGCTTTCCTTTCCCTGACACTCATAGGTCATATCATAGATTTATTATGAACTTAATGGGTAATGCAATATACATTTTCTTTGACATTTCCATTGAGCTACCAAAGCGTGCCTGAATGTCACGGGTCGGCTGAGTACGTCTAGGTAATCAATTCAGCTCAAACGAATCAGCTAGCATCCGTGCTTCCCGGGTCGCCCTTTGACATTTAACTGCGTAGGCGGCATATTGCGCATGCGCTAAATTCTTCCTAGAATCACCCCCGACTCAGGTCCAAAGCGGGTAAATCTCCTACCTCCCCAAAGCGTAGGCAGATGACGCAAACCTGCCATCCGCTAATTCTATTCTTAGCGGCATTTACTTGTAAAAAGAAAATGAAAACCAATTCTGAAGGCATCCCTTACTTGAAAATACTTGAAAAGCAGCTATCCTTTTTGAAACGAGTATCAGGTTCAGTAGACTGTTAAGAGTTTTTAGTAAGAAAAGCACTTGCATTAAAAGTTTCGATCAAGATTTAATTTAATGATAACATGAATTACTTTTGGTGATGTCGCTAAATTAGTCTGTCGTGTTGCCAAATTGCAGCACCTGTGCGCTTGTACCTACTCGTAATTACGTATGTGGGTTTATAAGAAAATATTTTAAATCTATACATTTTACGTATATATTATAATATACTTAACTTCAATGTAGTGTAATAGTAATGTGATACCATAATATTATGTTTGAATCGTTTTATATTTTACAGTAAAGTTATACCTACCTGGTGTTATTATTTATTTAATAATAAAATTCTATTGTAGCAATAATTTTGGGGTGTGTCTTGTAGTCATCGTTCGATTTTAATTTTTAATTTTTTTTGAAAGCCTAAATATTTATTGAACGAAATACCTTATGAGTAAATAATTATAGCTTTATGAGTAAATAATTAAACTCCAAACCGTATGCAATGACTAAATTTCACTGATATCCAAAGTATATAAACAATCTAATGTCTCGACTAGTACCTACCTATCAGTAGGTACTAACTGGGTGGTGATTCTTGATAACCTTAAACAGATTTTTTATCTGACACATGATTGAATACAACTTTTACAAGATTTTAAAACTTACAACTTGTCAACGAGGAAAAATTTCTAAAATAACATTGCTAAGGATGAGCAATATTCCTACATTGTTGGTACATAAACTAAAACCTTACCCACAGTGAATACCGCGTACATCACAGCGTGACTCATTACTTATTTCAAAGACTAAGAATTCGTCACTCCATAATATATAACCATATAATCTGTGTATTTAGCAGCCGGCAACTGTTAATAAAAACTACATTGAAACTCGACTTTATTCTTGCAATACAATATTAAGAGGAAACATCAATGACTATAAACGAATCTATACTAATATATAAAGCTTAAGAGTTTGTCTGTTTGTTTGTTTGAACGCGTTAATCTACTGGAAGTCGGATTTGAAAAATTCTTTTTGTGTCTGATAGCTACATTAATGAGGGAGGTTATAGGCTATCAAGCATTACGTCACAATTCTTAAAACGGATGAAACCGCGTGACACAGCTAGTAATATTATACACAAATAATATTATACATTTTTAATTTGTAGTTTATTTTATTGTATTAAAACAATGTATGAGATGGAATGAGGTGTCCTGAAATACAGGTCCTCAAGCTTAGTTCAGGCACCAGTTTTCCACAGTACCTATGTAAAATGTAAAAATGCAATAGTCAAACCAATTAGATTGAAATCCTTGAATCAAAGTACAATATTAATGATCTAAGATGTTAATGTATATTTAATTTTATATTATTTTTATTGTTATTGTTCTTAATATGTGTGTGTTTCGATTGCGTCAAGTTGTTTACAATGTAATTCATAGTTATTATATTATTGTGTCAAAAATACGAAGAAGCACTTAAACATTCAAAAAGAAAAATACATTTAATGATTTTTCCTTTCAGGTACCTACTCTACAAATCCACGAAGTTGAACCATTATCTTCATTACGTCAAGTAAGTTAATTAATATATAATAAGAATTACGTTAGCAGCACACTATAGATTTTTTACTTTATTACGTCAGTACGATATAAATATATTGTCGTATATGGTCGGATATATTACCAGCATATATTCATTCATAGAACATTATGCTTTTGTACCTTATTAAAATTGTTATGTTCACTAGTTCTGTTATATATCTAATCTTCTACTAAATAATATGCTTACAATTATATGCGATAGACGTTTCATAGATTAATATGCATATGCATTCTTATTATTCTAAGTCTGACATCGTCAGAGAGCTACCAGATACAAAGTAGATACAATTATTAGTTTAATTTTGCTAACCTTTTCTACAACAGGTTTACGTATGTATGTATATGAGTTTTCTAGAAAACCGCAGTTTAAAATTTGATAGGTACTTCCAGCAATGGATTTTAACGCTTGTCAACAGTATTATTTTACTAACAGAATAGTTATCGATGTTTATTCGTTTTATTATAAGGTAAAAAAATTGGCGGACCCAATGCCTAATGAAATTCTTTACCAATTAACTCTTCGTGGCGTGAAAATGGTGACGTCAAATAAAAAGAAAATTAATACTAAACGTATCCTACTGCACCCTGATAATATTTTCAAAAATTCATACATTCAAATTGATACATTCATTTTTTTATACATATACCTACACGGATACTATGAAACTTTAATCGGTTTTAAATTACTTTTTCTTAAAAATCCTAAATATTTAGTAGGGACTTCCGTAACAACTGTATACAATGTCCGCTGTTCCGTATGTGACTAATTAATTCATCGGTAAAATAAACAACTTCGTATCTTTATAGGCACACTGATATGTTGTATGTTATAACTGTGACGTTTCATACACGTGGAAGTCAAGATAACAATGTTGGGTACGAAACTTATGCGTCAACTTGAGTTGAGAACAATATATTACAATACATACCTACCTAAGAACTAAAGTTGTTTTTATATGAAAGATATAAACAAAATATAAGTTTACATTGTCTTACATAATTTGTAAGACTGTAATTCAATCATTACAATAATAGATAAGTAGATATATATATATATATATATATATATATATATATAAATTCTAAAAAATTCCATCAAAATATATTATGAGACTTGATACCTATATACAAATTAAAATTTACTTAGAAATTTAAATATATTAAGCAAATATTAGATGTACGATATTTTACTATTAATAAGAGGTAACATTGACCTTTTGTTTAAAAGACCTTGATAAAAATGAATTTAACAAAGTCGGTAAAAAGGTTAATGCACCAATATCAATAGTAGATAAAAACTGTAGAGGTATAATTTTAAAAGAGAAGCGAATAATAAAATAAGTCATACTTAGTATGTAACGTATGTAACTCCATTTTATGATAAGCATATTCTTTAGATATTATCTTCTATTCCATACATATAATAAAATTTTAACTGATCTCTATCTGTACATGGAAGATATTTGCGAAAAACAATCATTGAAAGACTTTATTTTCATAAAAGTATAAAAATGTTTGTGTCGGTTTTTCTGTTTGTTTGTGCGAAATTATCTCAGAAATGACATCCGATTCAGATGCGTTTATTCTATTGCATAAATATAAAAGTTCTGTCAAATTAACGATCACGTCAAACATTTATTAAATATTACTATTACAAAAAACACTTTTCTGTTGACTTGCCCAAAAACTTGTTAATATAGGCTTTAAATGTAATTTATCTTTATCCACGCGATCGAAGATCCGGGCATCCACTATCGAATAAGTAAAGGGAGTTAAAACACCAGGGGGAGGTGAAGGGAGAAGCCACGTCTTCAACGTGTTAACCTTGAACTTGAGACGCCGTCGTCATGCGAAGAATCTTAAGTGCACTCGCCACAGAATTAGAAATGCCAGCGGAGCTACTCCCACAGAGTTTCAAATTAGAATTTGGTTTATGCATTGCAATGTGTAACAATTTTCTTCAAGTTGACGACAAGCCTTCAGTTGACGAAAATATATCTAAATTAAAGTGGTGTAATTCGTAGATATACTCGTAGAAGTAAGAATATGTTGGCAATATTGCATTTTTTAAATTCAAACATATTTTAAGCTAGCTGTGCCACGCGGTTTCATCCGCGTTAAGAAATAGTAACCGTAATGCTTGATAGCCTATAACCTTTTTCAAATTGTTATTACTGATTATTCGCCCTAAAAATTGACATTAAATATTGACCTCATATTGTTTTGCTACGAGTACTAATACTTAGCGCCTCAATAATTTTAGCTTTATTATGGTATACTTTTTATAATAATATGTAATCATGCTATACTCTTTATGAACTATTATGATTCATTATCGATACGTGAAGGTGCG
>DWQK01002487.1:0-13067 GCA_018231225.1 Noctuana stator | reverse complement strand
GAATCTCTGTAATCTACCTACTGAGAGATTATGAAATACTAATTCATGTTTATGTGCACAGAATACGAGTAGATTAAAAGTTTATGTGCAGCGAAAATAAGAATAATAATGATACTTCGGAAGGTCAGATTTTTCAGATTCAGAACCGATTTGTTATGTTGCTTTAGTTATTAAATCAAAACTATTGAAACAATAGTAAAAAAATATATAATAGTAATTTTATACACATGATAGCTCCAGGGGTCAATCTTGTTAGCGAAAAAATTTAATAGAGCACTTCCGATTTATTGCCAATATCAATTCGAGTTAGTGCAATCCATTAGCAAATCGAGTGAGCGGTTGTAGGCAGATTTAATTTGACGACAATAATGGATACAAATGTTTCAATCTCCCTTTC
The DNA here is from genome assembly GCA_018231225.1 of Noctuana stator. Taxonomy (NCBI): domain Eukaryota; kingdom Metazoa; phylum Arthropoda; class Insecta; order Lepidoptera; family Hesperiidae; genus Noctuana; species Noctuana stator. The sequence goes on along the minus strand of DWQK01002487.1, from coordinate 12,670 downwards.
TGCGAGTTCACCCTCTGATATAGTGAGAGTGCGCAGTCCGTTGATTTATTCGGGACGTTTTTTCAACTTTAATTAATTGATAATTTTTATTGTATAACAAATACATCCGATTTATAATAAAATCAATTAAAGCAAAGGAAGCATCTGTACCTATTTAAGTCATTTGCTTGTCATTTCCCAATCCTTCATATTATAAAAACGGGAGTATCGATTTAAAAACAATTTCTCAATAACCATCTTGACTGTGTAACATGGAACGCATAAAAACGCCAGGAAATTACGTAACTAAAATTTGCACCTAATTAATTTTCACGTAGGTAGATAAGCCAGGGAGGTGTTAAGCCGTTATAAGAGTTTCGTATACATGAATTATGCATGGAACAGTGTTGCTCAAAGTTTGTCTTAATAACTAGTGCGCTAAAGCAGACGAGATTAAGCATAACTTATGGTTGCTTATATTATTATATATATATGTTCAACGCAATTCTATTTATTACTGTAACCCTCGCACTAATGTAGTGATTAGTTGCTAACTCTTTATGTCCTATTGCTGGGTTTCTTGCTAGACCCGGGGAACTGAAACATGCTCTGTCATACTAACATACTATTGTAATTTTGTCTGTTGCTTTACCATTTACAACCTTTTTAACCATTAAACGATAATAATAAGTGCTGACCAAAATCTTAGTCCAGACCGCGGCCAGCATTGCTTGACCCTAAATATGGTTACGATTTATACAAGCTGTGTGTCTATACATGCTTCGGTATTTCGCTTACTGTACTCAAATGTATGCGCTAGATAGCCGAGCAGTTGTCACTGGTAAAATCTGTTTTATATTACAAATATTTCAAAAATTAATCTTTCTCAAAGTTAAACACTTATGGCTACTTTAAGATGTAGGTACCTAATACAATATGATTTTATTATTAAAGATTTTATGTTTTTTTCTCATAAATCTAAAGTCGTAAACGATTTTTGTATTGTACCGTATAACTTACTGTAAAGAGCACGTTTTACAAATATTTTTTTATTCCATAAATATAATGTTTCATAGCGAAAAGGTCAAGTTTGGGAACACTCGGGCTGATACGAGGGACGGCTCGAGGCGACACGTGTCAGGGATCGATCAAATCTTAAATATATGGAAATATAATTAGGGCAGTATGAAATGGGTGCGGTCCTGTAATTAAAACACGTTTTAATATCCTATGAATAACAAAGAGGATTAATAGGTAGGTATTCCATTAGCATTGAAATAACTTTCTTGGAAGGGTATTAGGCACAACGGAAACGAAACGCTTAACGGCGGGACCTTTAAATTTGCCTTTAACTTCAGTCTCACAAGAAATTATGAGCAGAAAAATGTTACTTGGGGTATATAAAAGTGGGAACCATTAAGTTAGTGTAAAACCCTTTCTTGTGGCACGGCTCTCTCTCCACAACCGTTGAAGTCTTGGACAAACTTCACCACGCTGCTCCAATTGGAATCCAAAATTGGCAAAAAAAAACGTGTAGTAAACTTACTCGTACGTTTGTCATAACAAAACAAAAATAAACACAAGAACTTTAATAAAAACCAAATGTTTAACATTTCACTACTAAAACTTGTTAAAACCTATTAAAATTCATGCCTCTGCATTGCCACCCAGACTAGGTGAGTGTTATATTCTGTAAATCAATTTCTCAAGTTTAGATCTCAACGTCGATCACGCGTTGACTCGACAACTTGCTTCGCTCTCATGAATATGGAGCATTACACATCTTCAGCTGCGGAGTTAAGCTGCGTGCTGTACATGTTGTGTTTTAATCTTTAATATTAATTAATATTGATGGATATTTTAAATTAATTAAGACTTATTATTTATAGATACTAAAGACATCGCCCATTATGAGTGGTGTGGTGATTCGGTTAGCGAATAGGTCTATTTTTTGGAGTAAGTAATTTTGGGAATAGGTCCTGTGTCGACTAATCCGTGGGGTGTAGTCACACGAGGATGAGTCATATGTATTTTTTTTTTGTTGAATGCGAGATCTGTATTGCTTGTATAAATCATAGGTTCCGAGATATACAATGTACTCTGTGGTTCGGGTTTGTATTAGTACTCTGTGGTTCGAGCACGGCAATGTCTGCGACTCTTTTTATGCCCACTGCTGGGCACGAGTCTCTCCCCACAACCGTGAAAGGCCTAGAGCACTATTAGATAATCACTTCTTAAACATAGAAATTAACTATTCGTCTACTAATTTGACCACTAGTCAGTCAGTTTTCAAACGGAGTGATAACTTACATTATAGTCGTTTGTAACTAAAATTAATTAAATTTATTTTATCACATATAGCTTATTTTTATAATTACTTTAAAGTTCAAGCACATACTACAAATTCTTTAAATAAAATGTTTTTTGTTACTCAATAAAGCAACCAAGTGACTTCTGGTTGTACGCGTATTATCTCAAAATTACAATATTTCTGCCAAATTTTACATAGAAATAACACTGAAAAGCAATAACAACCTTTGTTTTTTGTTTTGTTACCTATTTACAACAAAAGGAAATTTAATTTTATACGAAAACACGACAGCGGGATTTACGGTCGATTTGCTAAAGGGTTGTTTAATGAAAGTCAAATTCCGTGTCGAATATGATTACACCGATACATTTCAAACCGAAAACGAATCGAGAGGAGTGACGCTAACAACTCTAACAAGTCTTCAACAAGGCACAAATCACAGGGTGGGTTTATGTACACGACGTTTACCGCTTCCATAATAATTATATACAAGCAATAATGAAAAGATAGCGATTTATTTATTTGTTTGCGGAACCGAGAAATCGGAACAAATACAATTTATTAAGTTTTACGTAACTATGCATTTTATAAGAACACATAATAATATGTAAATGATGAATATTTGTATGAATAACGTATTAATTAAACAATGTCAGAACATGTAATTTTTTACCGAACGATCCGTAGCAAACAGAAATTCGGTTGAAACTATTTGTGGTTAAGGTTTTGTGGTTGATCTGTAGTTAGATAAAGGTAAAGTTTAGCTATAGGTATAATTAGCAAGTCATTGTTGTAAAAAGACAATAACTCATATACTGCTGACTGCTCATTCTTAGTCGGCACGGAATCAGTAATTCACATACATGCACGCTACAATAGAAATGGATGCGCATAATTCTATTTTTTTACGTCAATAGACACAGTCTGACATATGCAGGGTGAGCGGATTCGTCACACACTCCGAACACATTCATAAGCTTAGTGTCCCCCATTCCGATCTCATATCAAACGGTTATTTTATTACAGGACTATTTGATACGTTAAAGGCGACGTCACGACGTTTGACACGTGTTTAGCATTCGATTTAAACAGCCATTGTCCTTAATCGATTAGGGGAAAATGCGTATTATGTTCGCGCCGGTACACCTTTTGTAATGCAGTATAAGTTTCATTGAAATGTTGGTAATATTTTAGATCTTATAATTCATTTCGTGTCCATAAATTTCTCATTAGTACGACAATAATGATTTACAATGCTCGGCACACGGCATTAAGACATATAAAAAATGGTTTCTACTGCAAGCTTCTAAATCCACACAGAATTAGAACTTGTACTCACAATAGAGTTAGGATATAGGTACGCGTAAGTCTATTAGGATATGAATACACTGAAGACCTAAAAAGTTAACAGAGTAGCCGTCAGAAAAAAAAAACTAAATAATTGCATAGACCCGTACACTGATTTTTCATTACAACAAATAAAATAAACAAAAAACACTCACGTACCTACGAGAGGTCGTGCCATTATTACGTCTTAAATAATTTATACTGCGGAAAAATAAAAATCGTAAATATACCCGAAACAATAGCCTTAATTGTGCAAAAAGTCGTTAAGGAGAAGAAAGAATGAGAACGGCTAACGGGCAAGTGGAAAAGTTTTAACGCTTATTGCCTCCTTAGTTCACGCTCCTTGGCCTTATTAGCAACAATGTTTTAAAAAAAGAAAAAATATTGAAAAAGTATAAGAAATTACTTCTATATAAACAATTTAAAAACTGATTTTACGTACATTTGTGTCCGTATAGTGTTATGTGACGACGTGTTCGACAAATCCCTTGCCACACCTATTACCTATAACAAACCGCATTTATTTTTTCAAGCACGTATCGCACTTTTCGAAAGCATACCTTATTTATATTAGATCAAGACGATGTTTTTCATCTTTAGAAGATAGCCTTTGCTTAGCTTGTATTAAACTTTACAAGGCCATGTTTTTATGCACTACTGTTGAACATTCACCGAAAATATGTAGCCTATAAAATATTCCTGTTAATAACCGTTACCTCTCCCCAGTCTTAAAATGAAAGTACAAAAGATGCACCCCTTATTTTGTTAAATTATCTTCGTTCATTATCTCAAAAAATATAAATGTGTAGCATATTTATAATTACTATAATCTCTGATTCATAGCTCAGCAGGTCATCCTTTTATTATCTGAGCGGACGTTACAAAAATATTTTCCCCTTGCACAAATCCCTAGAAAGAATGACAGTGGCATTATGACCCCGCGAAGCGCTGTCATCCGCCTGTCATGTCACTTGACAGCCGTCGACGTGACACGTGCCACAGACAAATCGGCTTTTGTTTAAAAAGTCGACACTGATGCATCTAGTGCACAGAGTACTTTTGTTGATCTAGTGCAATTAAATTAATGTCGTGAGGTCACGATGGCTCACTATGCAGAGTAGAAAATAATTTCGTACATAGACCGTTTCGTGCATAGTTAGCAGAGCTTCGACTGTATAAATTTTAGGCGCAACTGAGGTAACATTAGTGACGAGGTAATTTAATCCCAGAGAGTACATTATGTGCCTTATATGCACATTGGGTTTACGTTCCATCGGGCGGTATAGTTTCCACTTCCTACTAAACTTATGAAAATCACAGCATACAATCCTAATAAAGCCGACCTCAGTGGTGCAGTCACGTGTTCAGTGATAACCCATTTCACTTCAGTTCTAGTATCAAACCTGACATGGATTGAATGGATAATATGAATGTGGAATAGGGTAGGCTAGATGGGATCAACTTCCATGAATAATAAATGGGAAAGATGCATAAGTTCAGTAATAGATATGAAAGCGTGATTTCTGTTGTTAAGTAACTCAGAATTTTGTATAGGCAGTGATAAGGATATAGTACAATAGTAAAAGAGTATAACACCCTATGTTCCGGTGATCGATCAATCCAGGCCAGCTTATGTTTAACTTGCAATTTTGGCTTGTTAGATAAATAGTGCAATCTGAATTAGAACTACTTCATCTTGTCGTATAAAGTTGAAATTTCTAACGGTGCCTTAGTTCGTATGACCTATGACCATGCATTATTGATAAGCATCACCTGATTCTATATTCAGTAGACTGAACTCCTCGACAGTCAACAGCACAGACACGAAACTTTGTATAAGCGGTTAATTAGATTAGTCGGTTCCATACTCCTCGTTAACTGGCTAGTGCGCCCAGATTTAGCATAGTGTCGATTTGAATTTAAACTATATAAAACGCTATTTTACTTAGTAACTTACGCTTAATGGAATTCTTTGTTCGAATGTTTAAATTACGAATAATATAATAATTTTGTTTTAAATGGCGACCACAAACAAAACAACAACAATAAGAACAATAGATACGAGTAGCTATATTAACAAAGTCGAATCGATTAACAAAGATTAAAGGTCCTACTCCAACTCACCATCTCAGACAAACAAACAAACAATCATTTATTTGCACGAATATAGGTACTCGTATATACAAGATTTTAACAGTGATATAATTATAATTTTAGTCTCCCTATACTCCACCTCCAAAAACAACATAATTTTAGATTTAGTAATATAAAACGATTTTAAACTCTCATCTTATGTCATAATAAAAGCAAACTCACGTCTGCATTGTACCTAAATATCTAATATCTCTAAACAAAAGCACCTTGTCCCTAGCAAACAGTAGTTTTTAATCTCCGCCGTACCCAAGAACAAGCGAGCAGGAAGCTGGAACAACGTATGCGTCATAATAGTTCTTTAAGGAGTAGGTTATGAACTTCAGGCTAAACTTATTTTATATCTTTGCTTGTAATAGGTTGTTTTTATGTTTCCTAACTAACCTTCCTTCTGGACTTTTTTGTGTATATTAAGTACTTACCTATTATTTAACCTAAGCATTATTTCATTAATTTTCTTCGTAACATATAAAATCCTTTCCCAATCCGAAAATTTCAAGTGCACGAATGTAGAGTATATAATGATTTGCTACCACTATTGCAGTATATCTCCTTCGCTACAAAACCCGATAACAGTAACGAGGTGCAAACTCTACTCGGAAGCTTGTAATATTTCATGAAATTTGCAAGAGCTCGTAGCAAGGTTTTATGTCAGCACGAAGGCTTCTATTTGCCATATTGCGGGTCTAACGTTGCCCTCCTAGTAGTACATAGTCGTAATGTTTATCTACAGCCGCTATCGTTAGTAGCTGTACTATTAATTTAATTTAAAAGTTTAAAAGACCATCAAACCTTAAGCAATACTTAGTGTTATTTCATTATATAATGTGAAGACTAGCGATAATAATATATACTCGTAGTGGCCATTATTTGTGGGAGAAATCATTAGCGTTACTTTGCATGAGTCTGTTGTGTATTTATGATAAGATTTATTTTTTTGACCTTGACCTAATCTCTATTGATTATACGCCTTTTGTGGCTTTGCGGTAGGTTTCATACTAGGTTGACCACAATGTTCATTTACAGGCAGTTATAATTTTGTACTTTTATATTAATTGAACTATTTATTTTTTGTACATTGGCGAGTGATAAATCAATTAGTGTATAGTGTAATCAATGTATTAGGATATTTTGAGCTTTACTACGATTGTATAAGAAATGCTCTTAGTTTGCAAGACATTTTGTGATAATAATGGGGTTTTTAATATGTGTGGTATTTAATATTACGTTTCAAAGTATTTATTTTTAAGTCGTCTCTAAATAGTTTGTTTACTGAAGAATTGGTTATTAATTCTTATTTCTTGCAAAATTTTTTTAATACCTGCTTACTAGATCTAAAGTAAATAATATACCATCAAATTTGTCCATTATTTTTTTGGATATTTAGAGTTCCCGTCAAGCTCAATATTTCATGCTAGTATTGCGTGACTCATGATCGTAAAATGAACATTCTATCGAAACATATTTTTGTGTCCGTATTAAAGCGGATTTTCTAATTACCGGAACAACTCCAACATAATTTCCTTTGATAAATATTACGCATTTTATCGCAACATCTAACTAAAGTTTTATTACCTAATGTAGAGATATTTCTTAAATATGTTTAGTGAACATTTTTAACCCTTGCCTGGCATTAAGTTATTACGTAAAAATAAATAAACCAGATTGGCTACATATTCCATAGAATAAAAATAAGGAAAATATGGACATATTACCGAAATGTGCTTAGGTAATTAGTTTTTAATAAGTATATGTTTCTATGACGTTAACTATTGGTACAAAATACTGAAGAAATAGTATGACACAAGTAGGTATACCTAAATACTATGCACATTCCTACTTTACAACTATTTAATATCCTGGAAGCTAAAATGGATAGCCGTTCCTTTCTTTCCGTGAAAAAGTTCTTCGTCTAATTTCACCGACAGCTAGTTTTACGCCTTGAAGTTTTATGCAAGCAATAATGTTAGTTTGTGAATAGTAAAAGGGTCCTGGAAAAATATTTTTTAATCTGGTTTTTTGGCTTAGAAATAATTAAATTACGATTTTTTTTTTGCTTTTGTGTGAATATAACAAAACAATGTTTAATGTAAAATGAATAAATATACGAGAATTTTGTATGAAAAAATTACGGTGTTTATTTGGAAATAACTTCCGTTCGTTTAAATTCTTAAGTCTATTTATTGCATTTAATAATAAATGAAATATATTTTAAGCTAAGATTTACTAGAAGATTTTTAAGAACTTATATACTCATATATTAGTATAAGTACGTGTATACTTAGATATTATTATTTTTAACTATGGAAAAAAATGACTACTGTTACTAATAGAAATACACATATTCAAATTGTAACAGAATTTAATAATTTTCACTTTGAACACAAAAGGATAGTATTTTGAATTCAATAGACCTTTCTATCCTGCCTAAATTGGCTATTACGATGGTTGTAACAGATATAGCTCCAACTGGATTCATTTTTACTAGTTCAGAGGTGAGAATGCAATTGTGGATTAACTCGGAGAGGAAATAGAAACCGCTCTGTCGTCGACAGTCGAAGCTTTTATTGTTTTGTTCCTTTGTAAAGGTGGAAGCAAAAGTGGCAACTAGAAAAAAGTAGGACGAATTTTTTACCTGTTTTATTAAAACATTCTTGTGAATGCTATTTTCTTTTCTGTCTATATTTCATTGGGCACAGCATACAAAATAAAATTTTGAAGTCTGTAGCAATTTATTTCTTACTTTTTAACTTAAAGTTGGTTGTAATTTTGTCTTTAAATAATTTTATTTTTATACCAATGCGCACGGAAGCAGAAGTTGTTACGATATAGGTATGAATATACGAATATACGAAAGTCATAGTTACCGTTAGTTGCAGTTTAATAGCAATCTTTTGAAAACGTTTGACGAGGGTTGAACAGTAATCCGCAATTTCACTAATTCGCATTATAGCAGCGTGGTCGTACTCTGTACTTTACGGAACTTAACTAGATGATATAAAAATCGGTTTGAGTGAATTAATTTTATAACGGACACATCAAACACAATCAAAATTCACGTTAAACATCGATCACTGACACAAACATAGAGCTCCTTACGGGTAATAAAGTTAATTACTCTTTATTAAGCGTCTGTTCCATGATTTTTTTGTACTCATACTCGTATATGTTAGCAGACGTTCACTGTAGCTTACATAATTATACTGTTGCGAATTATGGAAGTAAGAACAATACGATATTGAATTGTCGCTGCAGCTGATCAACATTGAAATCAAAAATATTGTTTACATCATACCAATTAAAGTTTTAAAACTAAAGTTCGTTTTAAGTGACCGAGTGTTAGAAAGAGACATTTTCGTGTTTCGCGCGCACTGCCTATTTAATATGGCGCGATTTTGTTATCGAGCTTCTTAGTATTTAAAATAAGAACTTTGTATTTATTACAGCAGCTAGCAATACTTGTCAGTATGGTGATTCTAATGATTTACGCGATGTACTCTTCCTTCAATGCAGTCACGAAACGAAATGTGAATAATGGACTGCGCACGCGGGGGGAATCCTAAATCGTGAATAATAGTTATAACGTAGCCGAATTGCGAAATTGTTTCGCGATGTTTCCACTTTTGTTTCGCTTTTGTAGGTTATTTTATATCGTTTATTTATCGAGCTTCAATATTGAATCTGTGTAGTCATTTTTTTGTTATATATTAATAGAGTAGCACCTGAGAACGCGTACCACCTTCAAAGTACAGAAGTCTAAAGAACATCCACATTTAATCCTACATATAAAGGAAGTCGTCCATCCTGAGATCTTGTATAAATGCGTCCTAAGCTAATAATTTCTGCATTCTGATTTTAAGTAGTTTTAACAGAAAAAGAAAGTCGGCCGTTGATGTGCTTTTACATTTGAAAACTTGCATCACTAATGATAGACTGGCTTTATGTCTAGAAAAATATATAATATCCTTATTTTAATTATGCTTTAATCTTGAGAGACTAGATGTACCGAGCGTTCTTTAATTGAGGCGACTCTTTAAAGGTATAGATTCCAAATAATTTTCTTCGTCGAACATTACTGATTCAGCATCAAATAATCGGTATGGATTATCCGTCCGCAATAAATTAGTTCCTAATTTTTTTGTCAGCGAATGGTAGAATCATTGTGTTGGCTACTTGTAGACGAACTTGTTTCAAACCTTGTACATCTAATATTGAATATGTCTTTATAGCTGTAATAACGCTTTCATTTTCTCAGTAATTGTCCATTATCAAGAGTGCTAAACTGTTGGGGGCATTTTTATGTCAAGAGCTTTTCTGCCAGCTACATTTAAGCCAGCTGAACATAATTTGATTACTCTTGTACCTTTATATCTACAAGAAAATATTAATAGGTGACTTTCAACATTTTCAATTTTCTTACGAGTTATTTAGATTTTTAATGGATAAATTTTGTTTCTTTATATATTTAATACCAAAAAGATATAAAGTAATAATCCTTAAAACTTATTGTAGAGGCCTCCGGTCAATTTAAGGTCATATGCGTGATAACTGATAATATTTATTTCTCGAAACCGCTCACTGACCCATAATTTTTGTGCCACCTCATCTACGAGTATAGGTATGTGTTCCTAACAAACCGCAATTCAAGAAAATTCGCCTCAATACCATTAATAAATTAATAAATTAATAAATTAATAAATTAATAAATTAATAAATTTAGCATTATTTAAATAAAATTTCCCAACTTAATAGAGAACAGTCGGAATTCCGGAACCGCATTTCACCGCAAGCGAATAAGCACTTCCCCAAGACATACCGCATGTCGAGACTGCATTACGGAGCTCGCGTTATGACTTGGAAAATGCGACACTTCTTACCCTTGGAAGGGAACGTAGTATTTATGACGTTCTCTTGATTTATTGCCTAACCGCCCCAACATTCAGACGTTTTGTTATTTCTTTGTCGAGAGGAGGGCGACGAACTTCGTGAATCAGCATTCAACAGATACAGAAACACGTCACGAACAGAATGTCGTTACTACTCGCGACACGACTCGTAGCTATCACCTGTCAGGATTATCCTTCGTCATCCCAGCGCTGCCTTGATTGTAAGCAGGTAGTAGACAGGTAGATGTCAGGTAAGTAGCGAAATTTTAACGCTAAAATGATTTTTCTTCTTCAATTTTCCATTAAATAAATTAACCTTGGAAATTTTCTAATACAAAGTACTTGAAGTCATACCATAGTAGACTAATGAACAATCTTTGACAATTTACTCTAGCCACCAATTTTGTTTTTGTTGTTGCGTCATACATTTTTTTTCAAGTATTTTTTTATGTAAGTCTTTGCACAGGACTATGTTTGTTAATTTTAATTATTAACCAGTTACATTAATGTTCCACATATCGATGTTCCACTGCTCGACGCATCCTGGGCCTTCTCTCAGATGTAGACGGGGTTGAAATCCCAGCACAATCACCTTCCCGGGCCATCATTCAATCGAAACTTCTGCTTTCTACGCATAATACCTTAATGCTATTTTTACATAACCTTTCGAAATCACATGCCGAGCGTTGAAGCTTGAAGCATGTTACTTTATTTAGGATTTTGTAATAATATTTCTCTTACCTTTCCTTAACAATATCGGTGATTTGAGACGGAACCATTGGACCGAGAATAATCTGTCGGGACGGGATAGGGTGATGGGGCGCAAGATTCATCCCTACACGTCACCGGGCACCATGGAAACTGAAGATCTGCTCCCGTTAGTGTGAATTGGGTGCAAAAACATACTTATAACTTAGATACTATGTAGTTACTTAGTTGAGATTTATTAATATAATATCATTAATAATATTAAATCCCATTATTATTATTATTTATGCCAAATAGACTTCTGTTCCCGGTCTGAGTGTTTCGTGGTTAAGACACATAAAATACTTCAAGTAATTCATCATTGTTTCAATAATCACCTATAGAAACAACTAACAGCTACGTAAATGCCGCTTTTCGTTATAGATTCGTTGTTTTTATAAATAAATAATAACCGTTTCATCGGCCACCGGACATTGGCAACGGACTTTCAAATTGTGTAATAGAGCGATCATTCAAATATAGGGAGTACGTTTTTAATTCTATTTGCGCAGTCAAAACAAGGGCTTGATCCCTTTTCAATTAATTTACCCTCGATATCCCCTGGGTTTACTTTTTCTCAATTTCGATTTGATCTACACTGAAAATATGATATGAATTAACTAATGATAGCCAGTCACATTTTTAAGTTAATTATAGAGGTTTAATTTCCAAACATTAAAAGATTATAACTAAAGTTTATCAGGTAGTTAATTGGGTCCAGTGGTTCAATATTAGGCCTCTAATTCGAGAGGGCCGGGTTCATATCCCATCGGCATTCTGCATGCATGAGAGTTCTACCATAAAGTAAATCTACAAAGAACTCAGACTATATTAGAAGAAGCAACTCTGTCTTCAAGCTTCTGTCTAAGATACATTGAATAAACCTTCCACAAATAATTTTAAATTTAGTCAAATTAATACATAATAGATGAATCATAGATTTATTAGAATAAAGTAACCTAATCTACTGTACAGGATTTTTATAGTGTTTGGACTGAATAGTGGTTAAATATCATTGTATTGAATTTATATGGATACAAGATCGTAGTTGGGGATTGAGTGTAAGGTGTTATATTTTAATCTTGATGATCGGTATTCAATCTCTCTAACCAAATAGCTACATTACTTCATATACCTACGACTCAACTTAAAGTGGTCTCCAAAGCAATAAGATTTATTTATTTATTTATTTGGTCTACCAACGACTGTTACATTACAACACTTAAAGTAGTTACATTGTAATATACTC
>DWQK01002486.1:0-13073 GCA_018231225.1 Noctuana stator | reverse complement strand
CACTGGACAGATTCTACTTTGGACATAATAGTCTAGTATGGACAGATTCTACTTAGGACAGATTCAATAATAGACAGATTCTACTTGAGACAGATTCTGTATTTGACAGATTTCCAACAGATGTCCAAAGTAAAAAATTTCTCAGTCACGTTTTTACAATTAAATATGATTAGTGAGGTACTTACAGCAATAAATTATTTCGAGCAACATCTCCACAGATAAGAATCCAGAGCTCATTAAAGGTGTGCTAAAATAAAGGTAGGTATACTTCTTCTTACACTTTTCTCTCGTAGTAGGAAAAAAATCAGATAACGCAGATTGTTGCAAAGTTGAGAGATTATTCGCCAAGTTTCTTTATAACAGATAAAATGGGTCGTACGGGAAACTTCATTAATAACCAACTTAACTTATCAGTTCACCTTGCTCAAATGATATTCAGAAGTCAAATATTCACTTGCATCATCCAGAGGTATCCGTATAAACTGTAGTCAGTCTCTCACTCTCTCACTCTCTCAGTCTAAAACATTTGGATTTTAATTATCTGTAAAGTGTAAACAAGCAAAGGCAATATCAGTGCAATTACACGGACGGGCGCCGCGCAGCCCCAATATCCCGTCGAGACAATCAAGATGGCTGAACATCCGGCCCGGCCGCCATGTTGTGATGTCGATGGCCGGATTTTGCGAAGCGTTCACGTCGCACGGAAAGCTTGTGTTCAAAATTGGAAATGTTTGTTGCAACCTATAGATAATGATTTAAAATTAGTTTTTTTTAACCAAATTATAATATTAGAAATTTAATTTATCAGAAAATAATAATAATATTGTGTAAAATGTTTTTAGATTCTCTCCAATGTTTTCAAAGTTAAGTCATTGTGTGTTGTCTGTTAATTTGCGCGCCTTAATTAACAGGCAATTTAGCGCAATAATAAAACAAAATATGTATAAGTAGTAGGTATGCAAAGTATAATCTAACAAAAATTAAGCTAAGAAATAATTGAAGGGCCTCGCTGTAATATTTATGAGCTATATAAAGTATTCATAAACAACACACAGATTGCAGACAGAAAAGAATTATCCTTTCAGTGAGGTCTACATTCGTTTGAATTTTAAAAACGAAACGTAACGTGTGGCCATTGTAAAAGTTCATTAATACCGCTCGGCTCGGTTGTTGTCTGCGGTGAGAATGAAAGGGGAATAAACTTGTATAATATTTAAATTTTAATCTGTAATATTTTTATATTGTAATCTAAATTTTCTTACCAAGTACGGGAAAAGAAATGATGAACTCATGCAGTTACGTAAACATGTTACCTGAAACCCGACATCGGAATCAAATGGAAGTAATACGTTCCGTTCAACACAGACCCCATAGGATCGCTAGTAGAGATTTCTATCTATTTTCGTCGCTAGAACAAATTGCACTGCCTGTTGCCTCCCTGCGTACTTTCCATTCAGCGGCACTCAAACTTTTAGTCTCAATTCAAACAACAGAGAAGCCAAGCGGTCTGCCAACGAGTTCTGGTTCAGTGCAAAACAATGCACTGACCCAAATCGCGTGAATTTAAAATTAAAAATTTAACTTAAGCTTAAAAAAAATAAGCGTGAAACCAACGCCTTCGGTTTAATACACAGACGAACAATCAAACGTAACTTCCAATAACACAATCATAAATAATCACCTTCGCGTGATGAAAGTCTAAATGATGAATTTAGATTTCTATTTATTTATTTATTTTTTCTTCTGAACCGAGTACAATCGGGATAAAGTCGGACTTAAAAGCATTCTCTGCCAGTCAACCTTTGGACAGTTGACAGACAGACAACAATGAAGGCAGGCGGTACTAATAATAATTTAAAATAACCTAAAATAATTATAATGTGTGTATGTGTGTTCCATTCCCGGTGAAATAAGTGTGAAGCATTATTTATTTTAATTTTATTTTTGTCTATGGTGACAATAGAGTTTAGTTTGAAAAGCCATCCCTTGAGTGTCGCCTGCATGCCTCTCGTCTCGCCTTAGGTATTACAGTGTCCTACAAAAAACAATATCGAACTATTTTCTTTGTAAACAACTGTTCCTCGGATACTGAAAAGGAATTAGAATTTCCGCATTCATTTTGTATTGTGTCAGTATTTGTCACCGTAACATAGAGCTCTTTGTACTTTAAAAATAATAATAGAGAAAAATGTTCATTAAGGAGATTGTTCTAGAGAACAATGTTTCTTTTTATTTACGCCTTTATTGATATAGTCACCTACAATGGTTTTGTGCAAATAAGTCCAAAGGTACACCGGCAAAGAATCCTAAACTAACTTTTCTCGATAAATTAGTGCATAAGTTATAACTATAACTGCCTGTTCTTTTTTAATTTATGGCTTCAGAACCAATAATATTTCCCTTCATAAATTATGTAATCTACACTAAGCAGAATATCGAAAACTTATAAACTATCGATTATCAAAGAAAGTTCCACGACTCTCGGCAGTGAGTCTCAAGTGAATATCACACAGGAAAGTTTGTGGCACGTGTAATTTATATTTACACGATGGTGTTTTTGTGTTTGTTCACTTTGTTCATCAGAAGTGGTTTCTGAAACGACACGTGTCCGGAAATGTTACAACTTGAGCGTATTTTGATTTCATTCCCTCTACCATACGATTCCCCAACTTTTCCTTTATCAACCTTTACATAACCTCGGTTCAATATGATATTTATGTAAAGGGACAGTTTTTGCCAAAGATATTCAGTATCGATACTGAAAATGTTCCCAAAGGACATTGCCGGTTTTGTACGCAGTAGCTATTAGGTCGATTAGATAAATAATTACGTTAGTGCTTAGTCCAATATGTTTGACCATTCGGAGTTATTTCTGTTATTAACTTGATAGATTGGTTTGACATGACTTCAGTTAGTCTGTCTAGATTACTCAAGATTATCAGTGGTATTAAGAGTACGTAATGTTAATATTATGCTTTTGTTTAATAGTTCTTAATACATGGAAACAGTGCATCCAAATCAGTTAAGTATTTGTGTGATGGCCTGACTTATTGATACGAGCTACGTATGTGATGTCAAAGTGAAAATATTTCAAATTCTTGATTTTATTGCAATAGCATAAATATAAAACTAAAAATTACAAAATAAATTAGTTAGTAATTAAAAGAAAATCTAGTACAAAAAGAAATTAACGCAAAACATTGATATAACTTTTAACAATTGCGAAGCAAAAATTTTTTTTACGACTTTTATAATTCATTGGTACTTTCCTTGACTGCTCATAAGTAATTTCATTTTTAAATCGATTTAATTTCTTTAAATTACTTTATTATTAGCTTGTTGGGAGTATCGATAGATGGTGTTACGTTGACGTTTTTATCGACAAGTTTGGCCTAGTTTGCAACAAAGTTTGATCCATTGAAACCTGTCGATGAAATTCATACCGTAACTTTGAAAGCCGAAGTCAGTATAATGATTACCCCATAATACTCAATCGTTACTACTTTTCAATTTAATTAATATTGGTACTATAGCCAATATGAGTTGAGTATCGATATTTCTTGCTTTGATTGGATCGTAAAATATTCTGTCTTCGTGAACATGTTTCACTGAAACCTAAAAGTGACGACAAGTTTAATAGTTGAATTACTTTAGGTATGATATTTACATACATACCTGTATATCGTATTTTTATAATCTACATTTTAATGAAATTGTTGGAAGCATAAACTATCAAGTGTAATTGTTTTATAAGTCCGGTAAGTTTTTTTTTAAATAGTTGTAATGAATTACGTTACAATTTTCAATAAAAATTATATTAACTTGCCAAGATTTCATATCGATTCAGAAAATTTGTCTTCTTGATTCCAAATCGAAAGGTAGGTGTGTAATAAAGTAAATATTCTATTAAAAGGAATATTTACTAATAATAATAAACTAATGATGGCTACAGAAAAATTGGTTTTGTTCTGAAAATATTTTTTTTACTAGCTGTGCCCCGCGGTTTCACCCGCGTTAAAAAAAATTTCCCAACATTTCCCTTCACTGCTTTGCTCCTATTAATTGTAGTGTGATGAAAAGTATAGTATAACCAGCTCAGGAGTATGAAAAATAATTGTACCAAGTTTCGTTAAAATCAGTCGAGTAGCTTTTGTTTCTATAACGGTTATACAGACAGACAGACAGGCAAAAATTTTACTGATTGCATTTTTGGCATCAGTATCGATCCCTAATCACCCCCTAATAGTTATTTCGGAAATATATTTCATGTACAGAATTGACCTCTCTACAAATTTATTATAAGTATAGATGTAACAGTATCGAATAGGTAATAATAATGTTTACCTAACGAAGCAGACAAAATTTTGCTCGTTACGCTTAACTAACTACCTAAGCAAATTTTGTAAAAATAATGAACGGAAGGATTTTCTCGAAAAGTTTCTATCATCAGTGAAAAACCCTTTTATTTAACGGTTGGTTAGCGTGAAAGTTGTTTTTATGAAAAGCGAAATGTTTTTTAAAAAATGAAACAGCCAATAGTCCAAATACTGCGCCCAGTTTTGCTCAACTTGTGAGATCGCTACCGAATCGAAAAAATAAATGCTCTAAGTGGCTTGCAGTCCACATTACAAGAGGGGCTATGCGCAGTTCACAACCAGCGGGGCTATGCGCGCTTGTTTTCTCTATTGGGTGGATATTAGAATTCTATTTTTAGTAAATAATAAAAACTAGGAGTAAAATAGGTATGTCGTCAACAATTTATACCACTTAATTCCCACTTTAGAAAAACGATCACAAAAACCAAACCTCTTTCAAAGGAAACTTTCTGACCTACTCGAGTCCTTCCTTAAATGATTAATGGCCACCCATTATTAATACTGGGTCCAAGTTTAAAGAGTTCATTCGTTGTACTGCCGGGTGTAACGTTACTGAGAAACTGTGAAAGGTTTTCTCTGCAACTGTTGCCATTGATATAATTATTTTATTATGTTTTTCAGTTTAAAGGTCATCATCATTGATCATTACCCTGTTCATTTCCCATTATTTGGGGTCGGCGCAGTATGTTTTCTTCTTCCATTCACCTCTATCATATCCATCTTCTCCATCCATCTTCTTTTCGGTCTTCCTCTCCCCTTATATCCCCCTCAACATTCAGATCTAACACTCTTCTCTTAACGTGACTTTCTTCCCTCCGCATCACATCCCAAACGACTTCCTTGCATCTTATCTGTGACTCGTGCCACTTTCATACTCCCTCTTATAAGGTCTTGAGTATTATATCGAACCTCCGCGAACGCAACCTGGATGTTATGGTACTTGTACTTTTACTGTAACCAAGATATGCTTAGGTTAAAACATTAGCTAAAAATGAAGTTAACCTTTTGAACCCTTTTGCTAATTAAACCAGATGGATGTTTTCTTTTGCCAAGAAAATAAATTAGTAGCAGTAATCCATTAATCAGCTCATATGAGATGTGGTACACACAACGATATGTTACACTGAAATTCTGTAGGAAAAAATGTCTTTTTCTTCTTTATTTATGAGTCAAGCTTATGAGGTGACAAGAAGTTTTAGTAATGAAAATGTTTTGCGCGGAGGCTGTTTTACCGGCCTGCCTTATATCTAACAGCGTTGAAGACATAAAGAATCGTGTAAAATCATTGATATACAAATAAAACACAGATTCACAGTCCTACACACATGTTATGTTTAAAAGTGTCCTCATTTTAGCCCATAATTCAAAGATTGTTGAAGTTATTTAAGTTTGTAACGATTTAAATTATCTACCTTTTTAGGTTTAAGTCGGTTCCCGTTTTTTCTTAAAATAATTAAACAAAATATATTTTATACTAAGATTTTGGTTGTAACGGAAGCAATCTCTTTTATTATCAGAACTTTAGCTTTACTTAGTATATATATATTATGAAGTTGAAAGTACAGTACATGTCTTGTTAGTCGACACAGTTAGCAATTCAGCACATATTTAATACATAAGAAACTCGTGACAGTGCATAGACATAGTTAAGAGACTTTGTAGGGGTATAAAACTTTAATTTATGCTGAAGTACAAAATTTGAAAATGTAACTTAACACTACTTCAAGTATGGAACTGCTCATTAAAAGTTTACATCGTATTATCTTTCCCTAGGACTAATGAACATTACGTTGGTAACATCTTTCTTAATTAAAGGAAAGCGGCTTACTAAAAAACTGATGTTTTATGTAGACGTAGAAAGTGTACTTAAATATAGTTATTTAATTGATGTCAGATAATATTCTGTCTCTATGAAATATCGTTCTCTTTATCTATCGAATGATATACTTGAATATATACCTACTGATAATATAAAGCTGAAGAATTTGTTTGTTTGAACGCGTTAATTTCAGGAACTACTTGAAAACCTGATTGAACCGATTTGAAAAATTATTTTTGTGTATGATGGCTATATTCATGAGGAAGGTTATAGGCTAGCATTACGTTACAATTCTTAACTCGGGGGAAACCGCGGGCCCAGCTAGAAATAATATAATTAGGCTTAGCTTTAATCAGCTAGTAAAATATTATTGAAAAACTAAAAAAATTGTTCTTAATAAATCGCCACCTCGCCCCACCCAGTTACCCATACCTACCCCTTGCTTTTATAATAAGTAAGTAGGTATTAAGCAAAGTGTAACTGGTTGTTATTTCTGTGCAGTGCTCGGGGAGACAACGGAGCTCTCGAGTGTGGCTTCGCTAGCTGAACCCTCGCCTACTAAGCTTCCAAGTACGTCTTATTGCTACCAATACAGTAACTACTCTAATAAGATCTCGAAAACCCAAAATAATATTACATTCACGTTATATGGTATATCGTTACAAGGACAGCTCAAAATAAATTTAAGTTGGCAATTTGATTGATTTGATTTTCGCCGATTTAAAATCATAAACACCTTGAGGTGAATTCTTGAAATTCTGAGGGTATCATAAACAACGTAAATAAACTTAGTAAGGAGCGCAAATTTCATGGTTCAGTGAAACAATAAGCTGAAAGTTGATTTCTGGCAAAGGACTTTGGTTTCGAATTGGAAAAGTTAAATACTGTTTGATAACCAACCTAATATCGAAGTTTAAAAGAAAAGGCACGAAAGACAACGTTTTCTATCAGCTTATTGTTTAGCGAAGCCGTGTAAATTATGTTTTTTAATTAAAAAAGAAACTTATTTATTTAATAGTCTTTGTATTGGTGTGTTGTTTTATTACAATATCTGTATAATGGAGATCTTATTACAGTCGTGCAATGTTGTCTAATATCACTGCACTATTTTGACATCCGAGCACATCTCTGATTGATAAAACCTAAGTTACATATCTACCTACATATTTATAATTTGATGTACAACAATCAGAGTAATAGATACGAAATAATTTCTGCTGAAGTTACAATAAAAATAATTGTATTGTCACTACGTGCCGAAAATAACGCGGAGGAAAATTTGGTTTGCCATTTTTCCTAATTGCCTGACGTTACTTAATCTGTCGACATGGTAAAAGGGATACGCGCGTTTTTTTTTTTCTGAAATTGAGCTCATTGAATTCGCACTGACATAGGCAATAATGTTTCGTTAAATATCGGTGTTATTTCGTAGATTGCATTAAGTCTAGCGACTGAATGCAATTGAAGAAATTTTATAGCTACACTCATTTGCTGTACTACTCCAACTATGTTGACCTTAGTGTTAACAACTGTGGCTAATAAAGTAACGAGTGTAAAGAATGATTAAAAGTTTATATATTTATATAGAATGGACATCAGTGTAGAGACTAGCAGGTCAATGCCCTCACATTTCATCTTTTAGTCGTTGGGTTATAAAAGTTTAAATGTACCTTATAAGAAATTGTAGAGTTTTCAAACACGAGCCGAATCGACTTACATGTAAGAAAGTAAAAGCCAGTTTCACAGTAAAAATATACTTTCGTTGCATAAATCCTGCGTAATGAAGTTCTTAATCGAGTCCGCAAAGCCTTAGCGATGTTAGCAGGAAAAAGTTTTAATGGGCCTGCTAACGGCCGATGAACGAGCGGGCGATGGACTTTTCTATTTCTGTTCTATTCCCAGCGACGCAGAGCGATCGAATAACCGCATCAAATTTTATGATGATGTAGAAATCTTCGGAGAGAAACCCGCTACCTTCTAAGGGACAGGTCTGTACACGTAAGATTTTTACTTTCTGAAATCTTTGCTACGAAACATTTCCACATGCTGTGCACTTAGACAGCTCTGGGTTTCCAAGAAAAGCCACGATAGGTATATGCCACCACTCTTTATATATGCCCAAACGACTCGCCTCGGAAAAGGAAGCCTCGCCTTTATTTATTCAGAGTCGCCACCGTCCCAAAGCAATATCTCTCACACGTCTTGAACGTGAATAACCTTTTCTTCGATGGTCAGAGAGACATATGGTGAAAAGTTTCTTAACGCAACTACCGAGCATTAACCTTCAATAAATACATACTTTACTTAGTTCAGTAGTTCGTTCGCTCGTTTTTTTCTGGAGTCAGTACTTCTCAAGTCGCTTTCATTCGTCGGTGAATTAAGTACCACGTTAAATATTCCAAGACACGAATATCTAATACAATTTATTTATAACCCCTACGTCTAAATCGGCTTAGCGAGGGAGGGGAGTAAATAAAACATTTCCGTAATACGGGGTTACGGCTTACCGCCTTACGTTCCACTGTGTCGCACACAGCGTGGAGCGTAGAGCGTGCAGAGAGCTTTCACGCGGCTTGTGGTCGCAAAATTTTGTTAAGCTAGACTTTGGGTCATACGACCGCGACGGTCGATAGCGAAACACGCGACCACTACACACTTACAAATACTAAAAATAATAAAGCCTTTATTAAGTTTCAAAACGTTTTGGAGATAGATATTCGCATAGAGCTAAAAATCTGCTCCGTTTTTTTATATAAATTTACACTCATCGTCATCATCATAATATATATTGACATCCGAGTAATTTAGCTATCCTTCTCAAAGGAGAAAGACGCTAAGTCTCACGAGATCTCCCAAGGAAGCGGGTGGTCATCAGGGGGTCGAGATCTCAGGTGGTCAAGCATCATAAGGCTGTTTAAATAAACCCAACAAGAGCGGTGCGTCGATATACTTCTACCTACCTACGTACCTAAAGTGCGCAGTGAAATGGGCCGGCATATAATTAAAATCCTTAATTCGGTCTATTTTCAGCATCATTTTCTTGGAATTTTTTCATCATTTCGCCCGCCTGTGTTCCGGCAGCTTTCACTCGCCTTTCTTCAAAGCTGTTTATTGTTTTCATGTTACTTCTGCAGCCTTGAGAACACTGCAGATATACAAATGAACGTAACTGCAGACATTCCATTGTAATGCACTCGACGACCATTTTTATCTGTACCTTTTCTTGACTGAATAAATACGTCATAAGATGTTGCGAATGTCGTGCATTTCAAAGAACCTTTTGATGCCTTGAGCATGCCTGTGTGCAAAGGAAGTTCAAACTGCAGTATATAACATAGATCATGGGAAAAAAATTGAGGTTGCAGTTTTATGAAGCTCAATTAAAATATTTTATAATTTTATTTGCGATGGTTGACTTAATGTAGGATAAATTATTATCTTAACAACACCTTAACAATACACATAATAATGTAATTTTTATGTAAACTGAATAGTGCGGAGGTGTAGCTACCTACCAGAAAATTTATTAACAAATGGCGTACGAAAAATGAATTTCGCTTACAGCAGAAAGCATTTTACGTGTCGTGGCCGCTCTTTATCGCAATTTTTCAGCCACATTAAATCCCGGAAACAATGAAGAGATTTGGATTTGTTTGTAAATATTTTCGCCCTTCACAAAATTTTGAAAAGGTTTCGTGGCGCGCTCGGTACATTTTATTGCTGTTGCTTTTGTAATAATTCATTATTGAAAGAAATGTTTTCGTAGTTTATATTCAGTATGTATTATTTTGTTCCTAATATTAAACATAATACTAACTTATATTAAGAGCTGTACACCCTACACTCTACGCAATGAAAATCGCAAATATTGTTAAACAATAAAAAATCAAAAAAAAAAGCAATAAAAAATTGAAATAACTAAACAATAGAAAACAAAGTATAACCATAAAATATAAAAGTTACGAAGTAAAAAAACAGATATGGTAGGTATGTGTTTTAAAAGTGTAATAATAATAACAATTTGAATCCAATCCAAAATTATAACATTTAATAAAATATCAAAGTTATAGGTACCTAATGTGGAAACAAAAGCAGTATTTCAGTCAGGGTATTTGACATTCCGAACCCTTATTGATATCACATGACTAAAAGACATATACCTTAAATGTGTGATGAAGCAATGTGTTTTGTGTTCTGAACAGAGTGCGACCGCACGTTCGTGAGCCGCGGGGGAGCGGACAACGGCACCTTCCACGCGCCGGAGCTGCTGAACCCCAACAACCACAGCCGGCAGTGCTTGTTCACCTTCCTCGCGGCGCCGGGGCAGCGCGTGCTCGTCGAGTTCCGCACCTTCGACCTGCGCGGCAAGCCCCCAGAGTGAGTACCCAGACTACTCACGGTCTTCAACTTTCATTCAGTTTCAGGTTTCATTGAACAGCATTTGTACGACAATACGATAATTATTTCAATTTTTGACAAATTTGTAGAAATCTTAGTTATATTGAATAGGCCCCTGTTGCTGTGGTCGCTGCCGCCTATGGTCATCTACATTCAACTTCGAGCAGGCTCGTGTCCTATCTGAGGTCACATGTAGTTCCCCCCCGCTAGTTGTAGTTGTACCTCGAAAGGTCATGGTCGCCTTATGTAGATGTGGCCGCTAAATTTTAATGTAATAGGTATTAACTTTTTTTACTTCTTACAGTGGAGCCGCAGTGGGGGAATTGCCGTCGTAAGTACAATTTAAATAAATATAGATACATAATTAATAGTTTATTACTAAAATTTTATTTTTATTAATGTAATTTTATTTCGGTACTATTTTATTTATAATTAATTTACACAATATGTAACAAATTTTTACTGAGCATTCGAAATACGACCTGTTCAAAATAAGTAAAAAAATCATTACATTACACGAAAATGTGTAGGTATAACGAAATCAAAGCATTTCTAGGTACAAAATAGTAGGCTTAAAATAGCTCAAAGTAAAAAGTTTGAACTATCTCTATGAAGCAACCTAAGTCAAAGGCCGTAAAAGCAAAAAATATGAGAAGATAGAGATAAAGAACATCGCGGTTCCAGTAGGTATTAGGAATATTAACGAGACAAAAACATGTTTTCCCTTTCGCAAAACAACGAGTATAAGGGTTGGTTAGATGGGACCATGGAAGAATTGGGTCAAACTCTGGCTGAACTCGCCTGTTTTATTTATAAGGCCTTCCGAAAGTTACATTTGTAGTGATCGTGAATGATAAATCAGGACATTCGGAAATGTTTCTAGGAACAAACATCATGATTTATTGAGCTGTTTGTCAATTCAAAGGCTTAGTAGCAAAATAGAGCCCGTGCTAAAAACTATTCATTTATTTATAAATTTTTTATGGTATGTAACCATTCGAGAGTTTCCAAAACAGATGTTAAACTTACAGTTTTTACCGCCACAATTTAATTAGCACCATAATTATCAATCCATCATTGTCATACCAACAGCTAAACATTTCTCTTCTCGTAGATTCAAAATAATATATTGACTCCGTCCTCCTCAAAGTTGCCATGTCCGACAGATTTACCTATCTTTTACAAGATTTTACTTTGCTCAAAGATTGAGTATTACTGTTCAGCGCGGTAACACCGCCAGTGTTTTAAGGTATTATGCCTCATGGGGGCATATTAGACGAATTACTCTTTTCACAGTTTCTTTTACGATCAAAATTGTAGCTATATTATACGGAGGACATAAACCTTTTATTGAATGTCGGTAGATGTATGCACGAGTACATGGACATATACTCCGAAGTGGCGTCCCTGGAGGCGGGCGAGCTGGTGAACTCGGCGTTCGGCGGGCGCTACTGCGGGCCCATCCCGCCGCGCCGCCGCGTGTCGCTGCACCGCGCGGTCGCACTCGCCTTCTTCACCGACAACACCTACACTCCGCCGACCCTCTTCCAAGGCACATACCGCTTCATCAACGCATGTCAGTATACAGTACAGGGAGGTTGTCATAAAGTCATACAAATAAACTATATACACAGAACCAATGACAAAAAAATTATTCCCAAATGTTCATGTGTCCACAAAACAGCGTACACATTAATATTTGGGTGCGGTTTTGGTGTATAATAATAATAATATAAAGTTAAAGAGTTTGTTTGAACGCGCTAATCTCAGAAACTATTGAACAGATTTTTCTTTAATGTAAGATAGTCTATTTATCGAGGAAGGCTTATAGGCTTTCAAGCGTTACGTTGCAATTACGTTACGTTAAATAAAAAAATTTATGTTACGTTATTACGTTAAATATCCCAAAATACTAAGTTGTGTGTACGTATCTAGTTAGTACAGCCAAGAAGACTAAAACATAAATATTGTATCCAGTCAGTTCAGTGACAATAATTTTTCAGCGGAATTCGAGGTGGGAACGCCGGTGCCCAACACCCTGTGCTCCTTCTTGATCAACGCCAGCAAGAACAAAACTGGCCTACTGCTGTCCCCCACGTACCCCGGCATCTACCCCAAAGACATCACCTGCAACTACCAGTTCGCCGGCAAGCCGGGCCAGCGAATCCGGCTCGAGTTTCGCGACTTCGATCTCTTCTTCGGCGGCCCCCAGTGAGTCTGATCAGTATACCCACTAATGTAGGCATTCATTTTCTCTCTTCCCAACCTCCCCTCCCCCCGTCCCGTTACGCTCCAGTAGTAAGTCCGAGTGGGGGGAGGGTTACCTTAGCCAAAAGCGCACCTAAAGCCGATGTACCGTATTATTTAACGTTCAACCAATGTAACCTTATGATGAATTAAAATTTTTGAATTTTGGGCGTGCTGTAGATTCGTCGGTAGAGCGGTAGAGCGAAACTGACTAAGAGGACCTCTTCTTTGTA
>DWQK01002485.1:0-13074 GCA_018231225.1 Noctuana stator | reverse complement strand
CAACTGAAGCATACACTGACCGGTCACCAGTCTCTGACGTCGGGTATGGAGTTGAACTCGAACATCCTGGTCTCCGGAAACGCTGATTCCACCGTGAAAGTCTGGGACATCACCACCGGCCACTGCTTGCACACTCTGTCTGGTAAGTTGGTTCTTATCTTTTATATGTGTTTTGCTACGTCAGTAAGACGCACATTAGCTGTCACGTTTGATCACTATCAGACAAGCTATACTGCTTAGTTAATAATTTCTTATTTATACACTTGACTCTAAAGGAGTGCCAAGAGTTTTTTCCTGCCGGCTTTTTCCTATCGGCCTCCTTAAGCCAAAAGGGCGCCTAAAGCCGATGCACCAGATTATTCAACGTTCATCTAGTGCATATAACATTGAGTTTGTATATAACAACAATTACTACTAATTTACTACACTGCACTACTTAAAGCTATTTTTACCTTTAGGTAGCCTACGAGTATAGAATCGTAGCATAGAAGGGAAGAGTAGTATTATATATAAAGGACAAATAAATAACTTGATAGCTCCAACCATTAACTACACTGCCTGGTCACTGTTGCCGTGTATGCTATTGTAGTTAAGAGGAGTGGATGAGTTAGCATTCAGTCATTTTCTGATCATACTGTCTGCTTCGGTTGAAAGCCGAGATGATTGTTCGTTTTGCGATGTGGCAAATCAATTGGCACTTACGCGTGCCACATGTCACGTGAGGCACGCGATAGTTCCAATTGATTTGGATACATGCTTTTGATGACAAACGTTTGTGATAATAAAGTTTTGTGAATGGTTAACATGGTAATAAATTTACCTGGATTTTAAAGTTTATTCAGTTAATAAGGCATACCAACTAAGCACATTAGTAGAAGTTACACAATTGTCTTATGATATATAATATTTGAATTTTATGCACTTAAATTATTATAGGGTTGGACAACATTTACGGAGAAACAAAAATCTCTACGATAATATGTCCAATATTTTGTATTATTTGAGCTGAGAAAAGATGCTGCTTTGAATACGCATGTACTGCAAATATTCTGTACTATTAAACGAGCAATATTTGTATATTTGTAAATATATATTTAGGGGAGTTCACGGGGGGTGTAAAATCGATCTAGATCTCATATGGGAAAATTCGTTTTTTCCGTATTTTCACGCAAACAGATTTGCCCGTGCAATATGGTATGAAATTTCACCACCGCCGCCGTCTGAATAACTACTACGCCGAAGGTCAGAAGTTTCTGTTTCTATTGTTAAAATGTTTTACGTTTTATTTTGTTTATTTTTGTACGTGTGGGACACGAGCCCAAGTTGGATCGAAATAAATTCTTTTATTATACACTAATAAAATATTTTGTTTGCCAATTTACAAAGTTTTATTTATTAAAGGAGAATGCCGTAAGGTGTTATAAACGGGGTATAACAATAATTCATAGTTCAATAATAATTTATAGCTTAAACAATAATAATAAAGCAATTTTTTACCTCAACCATAAAGCACGAAATCGGGTTAGTTACATCACTTTTAAGTCGAGAACGGCTGAACAGATTTTCATGATGTTTGATTTTTTAGATCCGTTTCCGGCCGGAATAACACAATAAATAATAAAAAAAAAAAAGAAAAGTTCAATATTAAAAAAAATTACGAACAAAAATACATTTTCCTATACATGTCATGTTCTATGGAACGGATTTTAATCTACCAGGGCGGCAATGTGCGGTTTGGAAAAGTTCACAATATAGTGTGTACCTTTTGAGAACTTATATGAAGAAGATATAAAACCTGCGTGTGTGAACACGCAGACTTAATCACTATGTTCACAGCACATTAGTTTGGTTGCCCTAGTTATTGTTAAATAGGAATCAATTGTAAATATCTGACTTGAGGTGGCCACTTAATCCTTAACTTCGATCTAGGTTATTTTCATTGAAGCGGTGTGGTCAACTACGGGTCGGGGATTTCGATAACGCTTAATTGAAGTGAGGGCGGAATTGATGTGAGGGGAGGCGGGGCGGGGAAACTTCATGCAGCCTTATATCAAGACATCCACAGCCATCGAACCTTGAAGCTAATAAGTTAACACAACATTTACTGGTTCTCAGGCGGCACGGAGTTCGCCTGAGAACCAGTAAATCTAGTTAAAAATAAAATAACGAGGCTGTTTTTATCGCCCCTTCTCCCATAGGTCTTATGTGGGAGTTAAGCCCTATACACCAAGCGGCATTCTCCTTTATATTTGTTTGTAAAGTGTTATTTTGGATAAGACATATTATACCACATAAGTTGACCAACATTTTTTTTTCTAAAAAAGTATTAAACAATCGATGTTGTTAAAAAATTAGTATGTTCACAGTATTTTCGCAATACTGAGAATATTCAGCTGTTTAATGTAATTCATAAAAAACTACACACTCATGCATATTGGTCACAGGTTAATTTAAACCGTACTGAATTTGTCTCAAGATCTAATATCTGTTAAAGCTAAGGAATTTTACCATTTAAATTTGATAGATGATAAAACATACCTACGAGTTGATAATACCGAGCGCCAATCGGTGCCGGTCCGCCGTTCGAAAGGTTCGGTTGCCGGCGCGGCGGAAATTTAAATGGTTGTATTTAAATTTCTGTTTCCGGTGTTAATGTAATAACAGTGAGTGTGAAGCGTTGTTATGATGATCGTGTGGTGTAGTGGTTACCATGCCGGTCCACCAAACGAAGGCTCCTGGGTTCGACACCCGGCGGTGCAGAAATTTAAATGATAAATTTAAATTTCTGTTGGGTGTTTGAGTACCTAAATGTCTTTGTAAGTGTCCATGCATCCACGACAGAGGGAGGGAGTGTGGGGCTTTGAGTGTGAAGCGTTATTTATATATTTATTATTAACTCATTGTCGTTAAATGTATTTTGTGCAGGTCTAAACAAGCACCAGTCAGCCGTGACCTGCCTGCAATCATGCAACCGTTTCGTGATCACGTCGTCCGACGACGGCACCGTGAAGCTTTGGGACGTGCGCACCGGCGAGTTCATTCGCAACCTCGTGGAACTGAGCTCCGGCGGCTCCGGCGGCGTGGTTTGGCGCATACGTGCGTCTCCGACCAAGCTCATCTGTGCAGTCGGCTCTCGCAACGGTACCGAGGAGACCAAGCTCCTCGTGCTGGACTTCGACTTGCCCGGAGCGTGCCGCAGGTGCGAGGATTAGCAACGTCGGAACAGGCATATGTTGCGCCGTTACGCCAACCTGTACGCGCCATGGAACTGCTAGGCACGCCACGTATACGCGCCTCCATTCTCTGTAACACACGCCCAAATTATCATGCTTCAATCATCTCATGTTTCAATATTTAATTGTTTGTAAGGACGGCGGAACACTGTTTGTTTCGCTACTTTAATAGAAACTTATTGATTTGGATAGGGCTTTGTGTCTGCCTAAAGTGACGCGCGACTTATGAAAAGTCACGACTGTTTTGTGTGATTGGTGTAGATTGACCCCGCGGTCTAGTCATATTCACTCGCTAAATTGGACATCATGAGTGCAGTGTCCGTATCGCAATCAATATTAATAAACATATTTATTGTTATTTATTTGAGTTACTCGGTATTTTGTTTAGTGGTTCATGAAGTGATTGAGAGGTCTGCTTGTAATAACCCTAATAATAATAAGTTTTGTAATGGATCTCAGATCTCAGTTGTCTTAGAAACAATGTAATAGTATTGTATTATACTCCACAACAGTCGTGATTTTTCTGCTTTTCATATTCAGAACGCCCGGACTAAATTCTTGTAAGGTTAATAATATTTAAAGGACAGTTTAGTAGCGATACTGTTTAGATATTGTCACTCAGAACGTTATGATACGTTTGGAGGGTTTTATAATGATTTATTAAACTCCACGACAGGAATGTCGCAGAATCTTAGGAATAGAACATTCTAAAGGTTTCGATAATTCGATTAGTTGTTAGTTTTTATCTCAAATACTTAGTTTAGGTGTTATATCCCAGTGTCCGTGTGTATGGTGCAGTGCATTACGAGCGCGTAACTTTTGCTCACTAACAACAAAGTACGTAGAGCAACAATTCACGCGATAAATAAATATAATAGACAACAACAACATTGTAAGTGAAGCAACAACCGGATTAATTTTTTTTAATTTGTAGACGATTGTATTCTATTTATCATTAGTTAATAACTCAAGATATTAGGTTAAGCGACAGGGCGTATATTATAGTCCCATGGTGTCGCAATTAAGTTATATATATATATTTAGTCCGGGCGGCGGTTGCTAGATGTCGCTGTATGTCACGGAGGGCACGAAGGCGTGGACGTGCGAATGGCTCTCAGTGGAAGATATACCGGCTCTTCATGTGCTAAGTGTTTATGGACCCTTACTCAAGTATCCAGTGTACTTTGATTATTTACTTATTGATTACATTCGATATCAATATTATACCATTATTGCATATATACTATATAATGTAATCCTTTAAAATCATAGTGTAATTCGAATTTCGTTAGATAACCAATATGTGGCGCTCCCTTTCCTCTCGCATTGCCAAATTTCTGTGACTTTGTTGTATGAATCGTTGTCCCAAAGAGTTATGAGGATATCGCATTTTAGAATTTAAGTTTGACTTATAATTAATTGCGTTAAGGTTTTTTTTTTGTCATTTTGAATTGTTAATAGCAGTGAGTTTTTAATGAGTATGATTTATACGATTTTTAATTTTTTTTTGTGTATGTGTAATTCTGACTTAATTATGTAAGTTTTTGAATTTGTTATAATTGTTTTGTTCTCGATGCTGTTTTTTCATAATATTTTGGAAGCCCTAAAATATTTTGCATTTGGTTAATTCGCCTTTTGAGGTGTCGCTTAAAATTCGCAATATTATCGTGCATATATTTTATATTAAGTACTATCGTTACATAGGCGTTGCCCTGCTGACGTCACATGGACGAGGCATGTCTAATTTTATACGCTTGAGAGTATTGTAGGCAATGTTGTATCTGTTACCGAAAAAATTTACTGCGACCCATATTTGACGAACGTGTTAGTGACGTGTTGTGGCGTCATTTGGTAAAATTTACAAACCTATTTTAATAAAATATATAAAAATATCGTGTCTTGACCGATTTTTAATGGAATTTGTGTACATTTGGTAGGTCCGAGAGAAGGTTGTAGGATATTTTTAATTAGTTATTTTTTTTTTAAAGGGCCTTTCCCGGCATTTTTCGTTCCGATAATTTTATTTGAATATGTGAATTGAAAAAGTACTTATAACCCTAAGTTTGCAATTGGAATTTTTTTCCTGATTTTAGTATTTTTATATATCCAAATAATTTAATCGTTTCATTAACATTATCATCATACAATACAATTGTTTTTTTATCATTGACCAACCAAAATATTCACTACTAAATAATTTTATACTTAATATACTTAATAATTTATATGGTAGAACAAAGTTTGCCAGCTCAGTTAGTTTAGTTATATTTTTACTGCGCGCCACATTAGCTTTGTATAATATAAAGGCTTGAGAAACACCTTGCAAAGCTGCTCTAGGGACCTCCTAGTTTGATTGTCTATAATTTTCACTGATGTAAAAGAATTTTAAATACTCAATTATGTTATTTTACCTAAATATGGTTGATTTCATTACGTGGACGTAAACGTGTCTCTATCTCTATTATTTATCTTTCAGCAATTAGTAAGGTGTGTATGGAATATGTGTAGTCGTATGCAATATACAGTTTATGTTTAGATTTTATCATTTAATGCCTCTGACAAGATTGTATATGGTCGATATTAACAGAATACACCACAAAAGCGGTATTTATACAATACATAAATCATTATGTATCCTGAATGTAATTTTTATTTATTCTATATGACTATACTATAATATAGTATTATTAATAATTATTATATAATTATAATAGTTTTTTGTGTTTACTTATAGTATGCCGTTATAATTATGTTACGTGACTGGTAACATAATTTTATGTTTATCCAGCAGTAATATCTTGTGAAGGACTGTATGATGCTCGTGAGCTTCAGATCCTTGAGGTCAAAAGGAGGTACAAGGTTCCCGCCCAATTCGACTTCTGTTCTGAGTAAGGGCGGGAGGTATATTCAATCTTATAACGCAATCGTGTTCCTTCAAACAAATTATGTACAGAAACTGCACAGCCGTCGTCAATAGTCTGTAGGTTGTACCCTCTTAAAACTTGTAAGATAATAGACAACTGCCACGAAATACTTATGTAAATATATTTTTATGTTTGATTTTAGTTTAATGTTATTTAAATGTTTCTTAATGAATCAATTCCACCGAAAACTTTAAACATTGCCGTTGCAAGTGTCATGAATGTATCCGTAATCATTGCTACTATTCATTACTATTTACATTTATAACTGAAAACGTAATGTTTCATCTACTACAATTTAAAATTCCATACGATACGTTTAATACAATAATTTAATTATTTATATTAATCAATTATTCATTTTTGCATATAAATTGCAATATTAAATATCAATTTATCCACTTTTGTCCGCAAGTCGTAATAGTTTCTAGAGTAGCAATTTCGTAGTTACAAAATATAATCAATAGTCCTTAGCTATTCATTTGCGATATAATAATAGGTATAAAATCATAAGATTTACTATCTCTCAATGTATTTTTTAATCATTTTAATGTATTCTTAGAGCGTATTTAATGGCCAGCAATTGTATCTGTATACTTCATACAAAAAAAAAATAGTCATATAAGTGTAATCTTAATAATAATAATGTTTAATCGTAAATTTAATGGACATTTCAGAATAATTAAACATTTAATGGATTAATATTTGAAATTTTCTTATATTCGGTGTTAGTGTCCACACTCATCGAGTGAATTAATGTAACTTGCGTATTCGTATCGTAGACTATAAGTGGCTCGACAGCATAATCTTACTACGTTATGTTGAATACTAACTATTCTTATTATGTATATAATCTACATTATCACATGAAACCGTCATCGTCAATAGAAAGGGAAGAGGTCTCAAGCGCCACCTGGTCTCTGTCGCTTCAGACGTTGTAATGTTTGCGATCAATGAGGGGCGCGTCTGAATATAAAATAATGAAACGAAGACTGAAGAATAGGTATAGTGATAATAATTAGTGTTATAATATCGTCGGCGGGAAATGGGAACGCGTGAAGCTGCGTTGGCGCGTTACCCGTGCGTCATTCGCGCGTTGCCCGTGCGGCTTCGTCGCGTTTCGTGTTCCCCCCGGCGAGAGTAGTTACTTCCGTACTACCCACCATCACACTCAGTAATGTCTTTGTACGCATTTTTCTGACTCCCTGTCTTTTTATATACCTATCATTATGTTGTTAAGCGACAAGACCTTCGCGGTCTGGCTCGATAAGTTACATTGTAATTTAGATTTTAGATTTTAATTGTATGCATTAATTTCGATGCATGCATTAATGTTTCGGGGTATGAGGATGGGAGGGCGACATGCCGCCGTCGACAAACCACGTTCGATTCCGTATTTTTGGCACATTTAAGGTATTTGGCAGATAGTTGTAACAGGCATAGAGGTGCCAGTAACCGCTCTCCCGTCGCTACACCCCACTGTTGCACTGTATCGTTAACATGACGATAGAGAACTTTTCGCGGGGCGCTGTAACAATGTGACGGTCGTATTTTGGATCTAGAGTAGGCGAAGTTTTTGTCTGATTGTATTATTAAAATCTGGTCGTATCAATAAATTGGACTTTTATTTGTGTGCCGGGTACGTCACTTGGCACGAGTATGTCTATGTATGGAAACAACAGTGCCAATTCATGTTTCTTTTTGTTATGTTTCTTATATTTTTTGTTCGTCTGTCTCACTGTCCTTATCCTCTTTATGTCGTTTATTCCTTAAATAAAGTCAATTGTTTTCAATTTTTGTCATGTTTTATTATTTTTTTACCTTTATTTATGTTTTTTTTTGTTTTTATTGGCAGCATGGCTTCTTTATGGTGTATGATGGTAGGTACCCACTGAATACTAAATCGACACTTAACAGCAGGTGGCCTGCATGCACTAATAAACGATAAAAAACGTATGCCGGTACCCGTGCTCCGCAGTGGGACAAAAAGCATTGAAGGCAACGCCATCTTACGGTAAAGTGTAAATGTCATACTCTTGTACGTACCTACCTATGTAGTAGTGACATCTGGCGAGAACTAGCAGTTGCCGATAAAGCGTTTTAACTCCATCTATTGACGAATAGCAAATATGATAGAATTTTTCTACTTAAAACATAAATTGTATTGTAAACTTACATTCACCGAGTTTTGAGCGAACCCTGGATGTTTAAAGAGTGAAGACTTCATTTGTTGCTCCTATGCTAAATTAAAATTTATATTGGTCAATTCTAAGCAGGTAACGACTTAAATACTCTTGACGTGTACCTACCTAATGTAGTAGGAAATTTGTTGGTTCTCTGTACTTAGAATACTGAGAGGTGATCTTTAGAATCTCTATTCATTAGATTACTTCATTATGTACATGTTATTATCCTATGAACTATATCAGTCCATGTTAGCTGTCTTATTCAATTAAAATATTATTAATATAATCTCTAATTTTTAACTCTGTAACTTAAATATATACAGGTCGGGAGTCAGAAATAAAACCACACTATGCTCTATTTTTATATATTTATCAGACAACGGTACACTGTGACAGTAACGAACTTAAAATTACTGAATGTTATATTGATATACTTACTACATTGATCAGACGAAGACACTAAAGAATTTAAACGTTGTTACATGGACACTGTCAACTACTTTTAAATTTTAGATAACTGGTTACATTGAATTACACCGATTAAATTGTACTTTATAATAGACATGCACAAAAAGTTACCACGTATGGCGCGCTTCACGAACGAATTTTAGGACTAAAGTTCTGACGGCAACGGTGACTCATCGTAACATTTAATATAATCGATTTTTAATTTAATATAATATGATACGATTGATTAATATAATACTATTGTTTGCCCATAGTTGGAAACAAGAGTTTCGAAAGCTCAATGGCTACTCAACAGCTCTGTAGGAGCCAGACCGTCGACGCCTTTACAGCTTCAGCGAATATTCGTTCGTTCAGATAACGCGGAAACGGTCTATTACATCGATGACAGCACACTTACAGTAACACTAAACTAAACACCATTGATCACGAACGTGTAATATTTTTTTAAATGTAGCGTTACACAGTAATACATCATAGTAAATACATCAGGAACACATATATTGAAACAAAATCTTAACAACATTTATTTGAAACATCAATGTAAAATAACATAAACGTTTAAACGACGGAAAAGATCGATAAACTATATCGTTATTTGAAGGAGTTTCCGGCGTGTCTGCCATCTTTGAAGTTAATAACGTAAAACATAACTTAGGTAGTAACCTATGTAGGTATGTACTTCATGAAAACAATGAAATAATGATAACAATGTAGGTATGATAAATGAAACTTTTTAAATATCTTAATTATTACATTTTTGAAGAAGTTTTATGAGGGGTTAAATAACATGGTGACTTTTTTGTGACACGTAGACATGTGCATAGGATAGGATGGATAACAAACACGCCGATACGTTCATGTTGCTAATGATATGCAATACAAAATTGTTTGTTAGAGCCAAAAGCGATGCGATTACTTATATAAATCCTATTTCATAGTATAAACCCACCGAGAACTTCGCTACTTAAAAACTAAACAGTCACATGAAATACATAGATCAGTTGCATAATGTTTTTGGTTGCTCGACAGGCTACAGAGGCAGCTATAACGGTAAACTTTGAGCCCTCAGTGGCGGTACTTTTAACTAATAATAAATAACCACGTAGTAGGTAAAAACAGTAACTGATGCGAACGCCATACGGCGCTAGCGAAACATACCTAACTGATGCTTTTTTACAAGTTAAATTCTTCATAAATAAAATATTTAAAACATATATTTTTATCACAAAAGAAGAGATGAGAACAGTTGTCATGCAGGATAGCACACGGTGCGTGTCGCCAGTAATGATTTAATTAGCTATTTTAAAATTATAAATTAACGCGTAGTACACGCAAGGTACCAACCAAAACCGCCTCTTTAGGTATAGGTACAATATAACTACAAGTAAAACTTTACTTAACTATCACGAAAATAACATAGTTCACTTACATTTATGTAATCGAAATGTATACTTTTTATCCAGTATAATAAATTAATTATTGTTTATAATTAAAACTACGAAATCCAAGTGTGATATAAAAATGAACATTGTCAGTTCAAACAAATGGCACATTGCAACGATTGCATTGTTTTCCGATGGATTCTAGTCTGAGTAAAGAAATATAGAGAATTAATTTTGATGCCGAATAGTCAGCTAACGCTTGCCTGTCAGGGTATAACCACTTCGGCCAAATATATAATTTTAAGTATATTTTTTACTATATAATAGTCATATGTATTTAATTTTATATAATAATTTTGAATTTTTATAATTCTAACTCTTTATAGTTACGCACGTAATGCGCGCCGCGGGCGCGGTGCGACGCGCCGCAGTGCACACTGTGCGCGCATCACGCACCACGCAGCGCGCACCCGCGCGGTGCGCGTCAAGTGGTGCGCGCCGAGTGCACGTCGCGCCACGCTCGCCGCGCTCCCTTCATCGCCGCTCGCAATCCAACACTTACCGTGGTCAAACATTTGGAAGGCACTTTCTACAATTTCAAAAATTTTAAATTTAGTTTTTGAACACATTAGCCTAGACTTACACAATAGAAAATATGCGTAGTAACATTTACCAAAATTTACGCAATTCATCCGAAACGTATAGGCCGTATATAACTTTTTAAAATTTTTTCCTAGAATAAATTCATTTCCAAAAGGATAGCCAAAAGATTTCAACGTTAGATGTGAATCGCAAATGTATTTTTTTTAATAATTTGGTCTTTTTTATATACTAATTTCCAAACTTTAACCGAACCCGAACGCCAAACTTGAGTGGAGATATCAAGGCCACTTGAGACTTATCATAACCGTCCTTCTCTATCCAGTGTGCGGCACTCGCCGGGCGGCGCCCCGGGGCCGAGCCCCTCAGTGAGTCACGATGGAGCCAACGACAACCAATTCACCGACAATATCTAAAGTCATGGTATACCCTTGCGGCAAGAAGATCACTAATAAATTTTCCCGCCGAAACATTAATCAAAATAACACGCATCTGGGGAAGGTGTGGATAAAATAAATTTGTACATGTATACACCTTAATAAAGTTGCGTCCGCGCCGAGGACCGCAGCCCGAGGGCGGGGTCGTCGGCCCGGCGCCCACTGCTACAAGTAGTTACATAGCTAATCTAAGTAAATTGAAATGTATACTCTAGCGACGGGTCGCAACCGCCGCGGCCTCTCGCCTCAGGACCCGTCGCGGGCGACACGATACTCCTCCGTACATTAACTAACGAATTTGTCATATTAAATTTACTATTAACCTTACGATTTGAACGCGATAACACAAGGCGTTAATGACTCTCCGTGCGAGAGAGAAACCTCGTTTTGCTTACTAGTGAGTGGATCGTTAGCGAATTTCTGAACGCAACGCCCGTAATGCCCGTAGTGTATACTAAAATAATCCATTATCTCACTACAATATCGATAACATGACATAGAGACACGATTATTCATCGATATTGGAACAATTGGGTACTATAGCGTTACCGACGTTCAAAAGTAGTCTATTATAAATGCGGGATTATCATAATTAGGTATATTATATTTAAAACACATAAAGCTTCGCATGCAGAGCTAAGTTAATGCAGAGAGGTCGGTCTAGCCCTGGACATCTAAGTTAGCCTAACATTTGGAACAATCACTACTGGCTAAGATACATCTATGTTACATTTGGCGATCACTAAGTCTACTCGGATGTGACGCTGCACGTGTGGCGGTGAGGCTCGGGGAAGCCGAAAGCGACACACACTCACTACGACGCTAGTAAATAAATTGACACCGACCAGACACAATTACGATAAAAGATAGATACATCTAGAACTTTAATAATTAAGGTTACACATCTAGGGCTAATATAATTTGCCTTATGCGATTATGTATGTCGCTGAACTATAATGAATAGGTATACCGAACAGTCTTTTTGAAATGGGCCGAATGTTTTAAATTTTGATATCTCTACACAGATGGATCTAAGTTGTAATTCAAGCTTACACTTAAAGTTAACACATATTATATAACGCGAGCGTGGAGCGGCGCTCGGGCCGGCCGCTCCTGCCTCGCTTGCTTACATCAACGAAATTAACACTACATCCCTACTTCACTGGAACGAATTCATACATAATAAATGATGTATACAAAAAAATAGGTATAATAACTAAACAACAAGCAACTTATTGCACAGCAAGTCCACTTTAAATAATTATCAATTAAAACATAACCAAATGAATGCCGACGAAATCATCACGAACATGATAAAGCGTCGGAGCCGGCCACGTGGCCCTCGGGCGGCTGCGACGACGGCTAGGGCGGGCGGTAGGCGCCGCCTAGAAGTAGCCCACGGAGTTGCGGTTGGGCACGAAGTACGGATAAGCGGGCAGCGGCGGCGGCATGCCGGCCGGCAGCGGCGACGGGGCCGGCGCCGCGCCCGCGGCCTCGCTTCAGATGTTCTCCGCGCGGGCCTCCCCGGGGGGCATCTCCATCTTCACCGGCGCCGACGGCGACATCTCCTTGCCGTTCTTGGCGTGGCTCATCGGAGTCTTCGGCGGTCCCATATCAGTGAGCTCGGTGACGACGTCGCGCTCGCCGTAGCGGCTATCAGGGCGGGGCGAGGCGAACGGGCGGAACGGGTCGGCGGGCTTGGGGGGCTCGAGAGCGTGTCCGGGCGGCGGAGGCGAGCACAGCGGAGATTCCAGTCCGGCGGAGAGCGGAGAGGGCAGGCGAGGCGACTGGAGCGGCAGCGGCGGGAGTCCGAGGTGAGGCGGGTGGTCCGGGGGTCGTTGTGCGGC
>DWQK01002484.1:0-13075 GCA_018231225.1 Noctuana stator | reverse complement strand
TATGGAAGATTTAAAAAATGTCGGAGATGTATTAGAGAAGGAGTGCGATGAAATACTTTCGAAGGTTCAAGATGTTACCAACTTGGATAGTATCCCTTTAAAACCGTTACTGAATACAATTGCTGAAGAAACAATGGAAACTGAACTCGATGCCGAAAACATGGATTCGAATGACATTGTTGATAGAATTTTAGATTCAGAATTAGAACTTGAGAAACAATGTAATGATGAGATTGATCTAAATATTGTATCCGATATAACTAGCGATATAAAGACAGATCAAGAAACTCAGACTACTAATCAAAATAGAAACGAAATAGCCATTGAAACCAAGCCAGAACACATCAAAGAAGATGTTAACAACGTACCAGCAACTATGGCACCAGACAGCAGTCCGGAGGAAATTAAACATGAAGAAAAAATAGAGAATGACAACAAAACTGAATGTGAAAAAAATGAAACTAAAAAAGAATGTGTTAATAATAAAGAAGAGAGCAACGAAGAGAATGACATCAAAGGGAAATTAGATGAGCAGTGCAAAAATGAAAGTATTGATAAGATAGAAAGTAAAGATGTGACAGAGAAAGGGGAAGCAGTTGAGGATTCTGACAAAACTGGAACTAACGACAAGGAAATGACAATTACGAAAGTTGAAGAAAGCAAAGACGGACCAGCTGAAGCGATAGTTGAAGCAAAGACACAACAACCAACAGATGTTGAAATGGTTGCCGAAGACGTTAAAATCGATACTGAAAAGGATAAGGAAGCATGTCAAGTGAATGGCAAAGCAACAAATGGCGAGGCTGATATTGTCAACCTTAATGGCGAGGCTGCTAACGTTGAAGAATTAAACTCGCGATTGTCTGTAGAGAATGGCAAAGAGGCTGTGAACGGTTCTAATGGTGATTCAGTGGCCACTAAGGAAGGACAGGGTGATAAGATGGAAGCTGAAGCATCCGATATCAAAGTGAAGACAGTTGCGACAGACGAGCCGTGCACTGACCCCATAGAGCAACCTACGGAAGCATAAAATCATTTGGTCAGTATGTTTTCACATGTTTTCCTATTATAATCTTTCCTGTTACTATCAAAAATGTAGCTGCTAGCTGATGTGACATTCCATATGCTTTAAGCAAAGGTTAGACATTAATACGTACTACGAGAACTAAGTTTAAATAAATAATTTCTATCAAGTGACAAGGTACATAAACTTTCAACATTTCTGGAATGTTGTCTCTAATGTCATAAGCAGGATTTGTTACTACACATTTTATTCAACATTTTTAGTGTGGAGAGGAGAGGGATGGTCGTCGCAACAGTGTTGGCTCACATCAGATGAATGACAAGACTGAGGTTGGTTCCACGCTGACATCACTTCTAGTTTATACGTGTATTGTAATTTCACTGTAATGCGGTGACGACTCTGTACATTGCCCAATGAACCAATAAATGTGTCGTCCACGGAGCTGTTGGACAGTGATATACGTATGTTCAACATTCAAAATTTTTTTACGACATAAACTATTTTGAGTTATTTTGTAAGTTTTGTAACTCTTTCTTCTTGGACTGTCGTAAGGGTGTTTTGAATGTGAAATTGTAGGCTATGGACGAGCGATGAAGATTCCTATGATGTATATATTTTTTAAAATACCATTTGAAATATCAAAGCTTGGTAGTTCCTACCATCGTATGATTTTTCGAGCGATATCTGTTGAGCTATGTATTAGATTTCTCTTGGAAAATCGTTTGGTGCGCATATGTATTGAAAAAGTAGTTTATATTTCATAAGGTATGTGACTTGGTGTTTATTAATGCATTTATGTGTAAGTCTAGTGTGGATGAAGTTCAAAAGCTTCGGGGACGTAAATTTTTATAACAATATACAAATTACTTTGTATGTTTGTTACATTATTGGAATGATTCTTGAATTCAATTTGATATGAAAGCAATCTTTCTATTACTTATCGAACATTCCTTGAAGCGATGACAGTGGTGATTTATTACCAATATTTAAATTTAAAGAGCCAAATTTCGGTGCTCTTTCGTCTTTTAATTGCCCTCTAATGCTCTTACACAGCTACCTCTGTTTGCCATAATCAATACAATGACTTAAGAGTTATTTGATTGACATACTAAATAGAAAAAAGATGTCTATTTTTTTTAGTTTTCATACATTACTTTATCTAAGGGAAAACAGGTTTTTTGGTTGGAGTTATAAGTAAAAACAGATTCATAAGAATATGTGTTCTAGTCACACAAAATTATTATCCAGCACCCAAACAATTTGTCAATTTATCAGTCAATTCAAATAGTTCTTGATCAGCCTGTAAACTTTGAAAGACTATATTTTCTGTTAACTATAAATTCTGTTTTTGACGCGAGTGCATTGTGTTTTTGATTGATAAAACTTTGTATTCAAGATATCTCTTATCATTTAAAGTAGTTTCAATGTTAGTATTTAATCAAACTGTAAAAGTTAAAATATGTTATAAGAAAATTAGAATGAGGTAGCGTGTACTGGCCTAAGGGAGCGGCAGTGTACACTATTTGTCACCGTTTGTCGTAATTTGGCTAAGGTTAGATTTATTCGTAAGTATTAACTGTATTGTGATCTTAATTGTCGTATATAAAATTTATTGGATTTTCGTACATTTATTATACTGCCAAACGTGTGTTTCGTTCCCATTGACGTTGGTTTACAAAAAAATATTGTGATATTAAAACTGACAAAAAGACTGGCTTTAAATTTATTAGTGATTGATTGTGGGCTGTGCCGAGGACGATCCAGAGGGCTTCGAGCTTTTCCGCGATGGGAGCTAATTTCGAGTGGTGTGTGTAATTTATTTAATAAACTTGACAATGGTGTTTTAAATTCGAAAGCAAAATATGTATGTGCCAAAAGATGACATCACTTGACTACTACTATGATGTTCGTTTTAAGCTGTATTTAAGGTGTATTTAAATACGAAATAGCTATTTTTTATTGCGCTGACAGACTTATGGTGTAATATGAGATATTGTCTATCGTCTTTTAGAATAGTGTGGTTTCGAGAGCGAGTTTGGTCCAGGTGTGCTTAGGGCTGTTTTTTATAAATCCAAAAGTGCACAAAGTAATGTTTACATTCATTAAGCTAATATAATTTTTTATTTTTGTACTGTCAATATACGAATTTGTGCTATCGAATATGTGCTGCGCCAAACTATTGACTGACAAGGACTGCTATTGATTTATTTTGTACAGTATCAAACTAGTATTAAAAAATTCACAATTTTTAATTTTAATTATTTATTTTATACAAATTTAAACACAAGTACACTCATGTACACCTAATCTACTTTAGTTTTTTTATGTTCCACATGTCTGCAGTGCACATGATAGGTACAATTTTTTGTATTTATTTTTAAATGTATAAGTTCTAAATTTGTGTTCCTCATTTAGTTTTAAGTTAAGAACGATTGATACAGTTTGTAAACCAACGTCTTTGTGAAATGAATCTCTTCATCTAGACTGATTTTTTACTATTAATTTTTATTGTATTCTTATTTCTTACTATTTATATCCCAGAAATGAAATAATAGTGGTTTTCAATAGTGCCGAAATGTGGATGATAATTTTTAATATAATGTATGTGTCCTGTAAGTTTTCATAATAATTCCTATGTAAAAACATAAAATTGAAACTTGAGTGAAGATGTATGACTTTTAATTATCACCACTAATGGCGTTAAAATATAATGGATGTAGAATTTTCATTTGCCTTTTATTTATATTTTTCACTGCAATGAAGATGAATTAAATTTCTTTAATGATCTGCCATGCTCAGTTAGCAATAAACAAGCATAAACATCTAGGTAAAGGTTTTCCTATCTAGAATGCGAGTCTCTGGACTTATAATAATGATTAAGATGTTATACAATCCAGGTTTTTTTTTTTCAAAATTTGTAGTTTTTACAAAATGGTGTTTTTCGATGCTCAGATTTTTAAAACGTAAGTGTTTAACAGACTTCAAAAAAAAGAGATTAAGTTTAAGTCACACATATAATCTATTAGAGCTTCCAGACATATGCACATAGGTGTACTGTATGTTTGTTTACGCATTTTTTTTAAACTATTAATCCGATCTTGTTCAATCTCTTTTTGTATG
Source organism: Noctuana stator (assembly GCA_018231225.1). NCBI lineage: Eukaryota > Metazoa > Arthropoda > Insecta > Lepidoptera > Hesperiidae > Noctuana > Noctuana stator. Next base: position 8,931 of record DWQK01002484.1, on the reverse strand, counting down.
ATTTGTGGTCTGAATGTCTTTGCTCTTGGTGAGTTCAAATTATCGAAATCAAATCTGAACGGTAGATAGTAGTATGTAGGTATGCGTTAGGTGTAAAATGTAGGTAGGGGGCAATATTTACCTCTAGGTTTATATATTTGTTATACCGTAATCCTGATAATAAAGATACGTAAGTGATAATAAGTGGTAAGTAATATTACAACAAATAGGTATTTACTGTTAAAATGTATTTGCTAATTCGGCACATGCGAGAGACGAGTGGCGACTTGGCGAGGTGATGTGGAGGTTATGAACACAAAAGATATAGAAGCGAGCGGGAACATTACGGTCGGGCGTGAACCGGCGCGCGCTTGCCGACCTTATTCTGGTGTCACTAGTTAAAAAAAAGTTATTTATTTAAATATTTCATATAGTCATTTAAGTAGAACTGAGTTCTAGAAATGTACTTATCTACATACATATATGTTAATTAAGAACGTAGAAATACTACCTAATACATTTTTGTTAGTTACGCAGTAAATACCTACTAGGTACGTGTGCTTTATAATTTCTGTGGTAATTAGGCACTTCATTTAGGTACCTACACTCCATTGGATATTACCAAATAGGAAAATTCAATAGAATAAATAGGTAGTAGTTAATGTGAAATTTTTCTCATTTCTCTCGGTTTTTTGGTGGCTTAAGATCATTGCTCCAAATTACACAATAATTTGGTAGTTAAGTAGGTAATACCTACCTACCGTAGTAGCGTAGTACCTACCTACCGTAAAATCTACCTACCGATAGGTACCTGTTGAAGCCTCGCGACAATATCACATAATCTGAGAATAGGTCCCGGACGCGAAGCTGACGTCAGGGATTCTTGTGCTCGCAGTTAGCGCGGTCCGTGAATCACGCGGCGATGTGTCACCGACGACGACCACCGCCGCCCGACGCCTGCTCAGCAGTTCGGTGTTCTTTAAGCTACAAACAAATTTTATTATCTATACTATAAAATCGAAACCGTCCAGTACCTACGTTGACTTAAGGTTCAGCTAAGACGCATAGTAATTTAAAGTAGTTTTCGATTTTTCGACAGATTTTGCATCGGTTTTTTGGCCCACAACCGGGGAAGGCCTGAAGCATACTCTACTGGTATGGTGGAGATCCGGGTGAGATCGCTTGCGATCAAGTACCTACTCAACCGGCGTGAAGCATTAACAATGGCCACCATGAACTCTATAATTTATTAACAAGTACGAATTTATTCACAAGCTACCTAAAGCTAACTAGCTTCTTTCAGATAAAGCCGTGTAAGTTTAATGATGTAATGTATGAAAGGTATTTTTCCTATGGTCGATTGTATCCCATGTGATAATTTATTTTGTTTCGATCTTAAAAGCCACTTGCATTGAGATAATATTCTTTGAATTCAAGGGTTGTTTGTATTGAGTATCACGCTTCTAGTTAAATGCGGGTAGGCATAAAAATTCTTAAATATGAGCCAACATTCGTAAGTTTAGGCTGACACAGATGACTTGTGAGCTTTGAGTGAGGATGAACTTGAGAAATCTTAGAGTCCTCATGAGTATCGAATCCAGGTCAACCTCAATTAAAACTTCAATCCTGTTTGAGGTGATATGGGAAGCCATGCGACGCAGTGATTTATTATACATCAGGTTGTCTGCAGGCTCATTTGCTACTTACTACTTACTTCTCATTTATTATTTATTTAGCATACTGCTGATCAGCGCTGATTCTGCCAGGTTCACTATTGTATATCATCGGCAAAACGAACATGACGTGTCAGTTGTTCGCCATTGATGTTAATACCAAGTTCTTTCCGCCCCAGCTTGAAAACGTGGTAAGTTGAATGACAGACAAAACGTAACAAATGACTTTACGTTCGGTTAAGTGAAAGATTGAATGCAGCAATGGCCTTGCAAGGTTGACTTTCTTCACCAAAGGCAATAGGTGAGTTTCGTATTACAGGATAAAGTTGGTGCAATAAGTCGTCTAGATAATGTTAAATAAAGTGACTGTTACATACACCCACACAGTAAGTGTATGTAAAGTTAAGTACATAAATAGCTTGGTTGTGAGGATTCCATGTTCTTTTTACCTTCTCATATTTTGTGTCTCTTTCTTTTGAGTAATACGGGTTATACTCTAAAAATAGCCAGAGACATGAATGCGATTAGAAATTAATTAACATTTCCTTTGTAGCAAAGGAAATAATCCATATCGTGAGAACCGGCATTCTTGAGAATTCTATGAGACGTGCCGAGTTCCAGCTCGGCACGTCTCATAGAATTATACAAATTAAAAACAGTTAGTTTAAAGCAGTCTTCATCTCTTTCTCAGCTCAACCTGGATTGTAATAGGATGATGCTGACGATGACTCAAGGTTTTCTTTCTTTACGCGGTAGAAGGTACGGGCACTTAAGTAACTTTCCTAAAGATCGTAGTACTAGTACAATTGGAGGTGCCACTGTTGCCCTTATAACCCGCCGTGCAGCGCCGCACTTGTGGGAAAAAACACCTGACATCATCAGGTATCAGGTGGCTGAATACTAGTTTACTGCGCCTAAACTATAAAACTATATTGTACCTAATTAATGCAGCCTCTAAACCACTTTCTTTGTCAAAGAACATCAAAATAGTTGAAGCAGCAGTCCACTGGCTTAGCCAGAATTTTGGTAAGGGAATCCCTTTCAAGAATGCAATATTGGCTTACTGGTAAAATTAAGAATACCGGTATAGCTTATGTTACCTTCCCCGCCTACCTGACCTACCACTGCTCGGATTATATCATTATTTAATACAGTTAAATAAATCCTACCTCGCTTGATCACTAAATAAAAAAGCCTGTAGTGTGGCAACCGGTAGCGCGATCGTGGTCGGCTTGCTGGCTGACTTGTATTTTTATGTAACTTGTTACTTCGTCGGTCGCGTTGCGCCACGATCACCTCGACGGAGCAGCCGGCACCGCCGGCTCTTCGACGCTAAACGAATCGCATTTAAAAGCCAGCTATAGCGAATGAATTTGAGGAAAACTCTAATACTCAATTTTATTCTCGGAGTTTAGATTCGATGTGATGGCCACGGCGAACCGTTTCTTGGTTACTGCACTCTTAGATTAATAATTGAGTAATTGCATGGCGTAGCAATGTTAGTAAAATGTAATCAGCAGTTGTAGCGCTCTGACTGCTACGATTATTGTAGATACCGATGGTACACAGTAGATACGGTACACATGTCATATTATTTACATTTTTAGTAGCGTCAGTCAATAAGTGTATTAAATTTTATTACTACTAGGTATATGTACTAAGTATACTCATATACTATTATGTACTATATTAATTAATTAAAGGCAATGTCAATAAGGTTAGTTTGCACGTAATTATTGGATACTAAATATACGTACTTAAGGTAGACAATAAAAAATATCCAAATTATCGAAGCTTTAATCTGCAGCGCCGAAACAAACCTTGACCTACTTAGGAACGTTTATAAGAAAGGCCCTGCTCCCTTTTCAGAAAACGGGTCTGGAACTCGAAGATAAACCCGTTGACTAATAAAAATCATGGAGGCTGCTTTCTGCTGATTGGATTTTCCTGACTCCTAATTTTAATTCGATATTTTTATGTATTAAAGAAGTGACAAAAGGGACATGCTATTTACAAGTTATTAAATAAATAACGCTTCCCACACATATGTCATAACATAACCGCAAAGTATAAATAATTAATACATGGTGGATATAAGTCTGAAGTGACTGAACTAGGTAGGTACAGTTCGTATAGTCTCGGAACTTTAATTTGAACCGATGAATGTTAGGTTGTTACGTATCGCACATTGAATAACCTGAATTTTAATTGGGTAATAAAATAAAAACAATGTTTCTTTTTCGAAGTCAGCTAAAAAGTAGTTGTTCAAATTGTACACTTCATAGTTGTTCTATGGGATCCACTTATTAGTGTTTCCGGACAATTTTTAATGCGGATTGGTTGAGAATCGCAAATAAAAATTTTTATTTAGTAGAAGGTATGACATAGCAACATAAACGATGTAGTAATTTTTACAAAGACTATTTCTTTATGTTTTTACAGAATTTATTAATTTAATTTCATACATCAAGCCTTTACACGTGATACAAGTGTTATCAAGATATTTATAAAACACAAAGGACCCAAAAACAGAAAGTATATCCTTAATTTAAATATATTTGTAAATTGTGACTGTTTACAGATTGAAGGCGTTCAACGCCTACATCAAATTGAAACATTCACTATAACTTTGCACTAACTACTTAAGTTTTTATCACCTTTTTCAGTAAATCAAATCTCGACCGTAAAAAAACGCTGACCCGTTTTTGTTCACCCTATTCTTATTCTCTGGGTTATCTATTGTTAAAATTGTATAAAACAATTATCTATTGAAAGGACGTTTAATAACTTGAATATAAATACTATCAAGCGAATAGAAATCAGATAAAATGTTTGGTTCTGATTCTAAAATATATAAACATCATAAAATTAAGTTACTTACTGAAAAGAGTCATTTGTCGCTATCTTTGGTAGTGTAAAAGATGGAAATAAATTGGTGTCAGGTCTGTCGTCAAGACAATGTTAGAACTTTCATCCAAATTTTACAACATATTAGCAGACCGCAAGATACATAGACGAAGACCGCGATTAGCCGACACCTAATTAAAAGCTCATCCTATTAAATTTTTTATTTCAAAGTATTATGAGAGACTATAATATAGGAAAAGTAGAGATGCGTAATATCCAAAGGTTATATCGTAATGTGACTCTCCGGAACATTTACGGTTTAAAAGTGACAGTTGTTTAAACATAATAACTTGGACAGACTAAAGTTATATTCTAATAAGAACAAAATGTACCTTCAGTCCAGTTTAAGACCGTGCCATGAAGCTCGCTGAAAACTATTGGTCCGTGGTTCTAGCCTACAATTTTCATAATAATAAGAATGGCGAATAATTAGATAATGGCGAAAAATAATAATATAAATACTTATTTATTTACAGAAAATTATTCGTTTATTTCGATGCGTCGATGCGCCAAGCGTCATTTCACCACTAGTTACATCGATATTTCGATGTCCCCGTACCCTTGGTCGGGGCGCCCTCGCACAGCGACCCTACGCCCTTCGCTCTGCGTCCTTACACCCTCTATACATTCACCTCACTGCTGCAAGCTACAAGTAGGTAGATACTTTGTTGTCTCATCAACCTCTTGATTTGAAACCATACAGCTTTTTGTTCTTCTGGAGTCTATTTGTGAAACGTAGTTATTTGCGTAACGTATGAAAATACGATACCTAGGTACAAAGTTCTTGATTTTATGCGGTTTAAAAGTTATTACATTTATTATTAATTTTACAATAATAATTTAATGAAGGATAGAAAATGTCAATCTCAGGACTATAAATCATTATTTATAATGCAATAGGTGCATACGAGTAGGACAGTAGGAACAACTTTACCTATGCTTCTACAGATTTTCAATAACTAAAAATAATCAGGCCGAAGAAGGCATAAAAATTAAAAATGTATTGGTAAATAAAACTTGAGTAAGTTTTCCATACACAGGGCGGCTCTAGTCCATGAGCGCCCATGCGCAAATTATAATACCCTGGCCGCCCCTGGCGCCATCTAGCAGGCGCGCGCGTTGTCTAAATGAAATGCTCGTACACGGAAAAGAGAGAGAAGCAATTGCTTGTAGGTCCCTAATTTCACTTTCATTTCCACCAGTAAACGAATATTCGGGTGCAATTTAAAATTATGCCGGGATACAACAGGAGTAAATAGTATTTCAAGTTATTGAAAATTTATTTTATCCCTTAAGCAATAATCTTTCATCTAGATTGTTTAAATCTAGATAATTTAAGTAACACTATATTACGGTATATTATTTTACCGAATTGTGAGTAATTAACTATTTTTTTATATATTTTTAGTATTAATAATAAAATGGAGATTAAGAATAAAGTTTAGTATAATATTAATAATATTATTATAGTGTATTATGTATGGTATGTTCTTTTCAGGTATTGCGAGCGGCGCTCGGCACTTCTGACTCTGCCGTATACGTTGCAGACCCGCACTATAGGTAAAGCCGGCTATTTTTCCATAGTTCATAACAAAACAAATTATTAGAATTTTGAATTACCTATATGACACAGACTTGCTTATTATTACGTAGGTACGTAGTTAAGGTAACAATGAAATGGGCTCAAATTACTCTTATTAGCAACTCAGTGGCCTATTATGCCTTAGGCTTTTGTAGTTCTGTAATCATTTACTGCTCTGTCATTATGAACTAAGTACTTAGATAATAGGATAGAGCCTGGATAATCTTTGTACGCGATTTTCCATGTTCGAAGAAAACCTACAACACAGATGCAGAAGATTTTCAGGCTATCGTGCTATCAACAATCTGTTACCATCTTTTTTACACAAATTTTGAAGTAGGTATACAATATTTTTAATGTGAATATTAATGTAACTATAGTATAATAATGTCTTGATGTTTTTTATGACGAATGAAGAATAAAAACACGAAATGTAGGAGGCGCTATTCCAAGGTCCTACAAATCCCTAAATACACCTACAAATGTTTCTTTTAAAGTTGCCTTATCTCCGTCAATCCTTAGGGATAGTTCAATGTTCACTTTAGGTGTAGTTCCGATTCTTCTTTTGTAGGGTATGTCCAATATGTAGTATTATTGCTAACTAGAATTTAATATATACATTTAAAAAAAAAGTATGTATAATTGAAATGAACATAGAAATAATGTAATGATTATGTTTGTATTTTGTAGTGTTTAATAGATAAAATTATACATATTTATTTTTAAACATATCCGAAAGAGCGCAATAAGGTCATGAGACAAAAAGTTAGAAAGCTGTGGGAATACGCGGAACCCGTTGCTTTACGAATTAGACAGAGAAAGGTGGTAACTTCAGGTAAGTATTTCGCTTTTTACATTTAATATTTAATATAGTTTTATTGTAATTTAATTAAATTTATAATAATTGTAATTAAATTTATAATAATTTTTTCATACATTTTTTATTTTGTTTCCACTTTACTCTTTCAAAATTATTATACCGCCTCAGATGGTGTATCTGCTTTACTTAATGCTGACAGTTATAGCATTTAAGTCAGCCTTGGTACCCCTTGTAGATTACCGGTATAAGAGTTTAAATATATAAATAAAAATATTTTAATATATTAGAAGTTCTTTGATATGTTACCAGGACATCCTGCAAAGATAAGCCAAGGAAGTTGCTAGAAGTTGCCACAGCAAGCAAGAATTGAGTTGTGCGTCGTAAATACGGGCAAATTGGTTTGCCTGATAAAATTCGCGGCGTTATATAAATTTTTGACACCGAATTGGTGGCGCACTCGGCGATTACGCCCGGTCGACTCCACTACGAAACAGTGTTCTTGAAGGTTTCTCTTTTCTGAGTGCACTAAAATATACGTCAAAAATGTTTTCGTGTCTCACTCTGTCGCTGGTGTATCGTACGGCCGTAGCTGTTTTTCTGATGCGATCACAAACCGGTTGGCCATCGGCGTAATGACGAGCGCCGCGGTCGACCAAGTCACAGAATCAGTATAGGTGAATGTCGAATTACTACCTACTTTGCATTAGCAGGAATAGCGTTACTTGGTTTTTTTGTTGCCGTTTCCGCTGGTCAACACGAAGCTTATGGAATTTAGACGGAGATCTTTAAGCAGATATTGGAGGCTAAAGCAATATGAATATTTAAGCTGATAATTTTATTCACCTCCCATTTGTTAAACCGTTTTCTTGGTAATTTATACTTAGTAAGGAAGTGCGAATTAAGCATGCAGATCATTGTTCCTTGAACCCCTTAAAGGGAAAAGGAAATAAGGTTTTGCGATTCGAGGACTAATAGGTATGATCGCTGTAAATCCAAGTACCTATTTTTAGCATCCATACCTTTCCAGGCGAAATATTGCTTGCAAAGCGGTGGGCTTTATGAGTTGCGGTGGTAGCCTCTGTTCTACCACCGAGTTCCACCACCGTAGAACTTGTATGACGAATGTCTTGATTTAAGTAAGAAAGTGTCTCAATTCTTCATTTTTTCGACAGGTCTTCATTAAAATTGTGAGTTGTGTCGTTACTTACTCCTAAGGTCAACCTTTCTCTTAAAAAATATCTTGGTGTAGTATTGGCTCCGAACTGATCCTCTCATTTATTGGCTTTAATTGGGGAACTCCCGACCAAACTTCTTAATTTAATTAGGCCAAAATATTCCCGTACATGATCCTTGGACTCGAAAAGTAGTTGTCAAATGTTTTCTCTATTTCATTGTTGACTGACATGGAATTAGGTACAATAATAATGTTTTAATAATTTTGATCAAAAAAGTTTAGTGAGGCGGATGTGTGCGCGTTTCCTCTTTTCCAAAGCAGGATGTTAAACCAGTTAGCGAATTCTACGTCGTGGTCAACTACCAATTAACACCAATTATTGCAGAAACATAATATATAAATTATATCTATTGGCAGTATTCTCCAGAGAAGCAATTTTTTGAAGTCGTTATTGATTTCATTATTTTGAGGTAATTTCGTTTTTATGTTTGAAGAACATATTTGCTACCGAGAGGATGACATTGGAGAAGCAAGAGCATATTCTGGGGAAGTTTTTTATGGTTCAAATGAGTGAAATCCTCGCCTGCAAAGCAAGCAAGTGATTCATACTGCTCTAGTTTTCATGCAAAATGTGTGTTGCGAGTAACCGAATTAGCGGTAGAGTGTAGATTTGAAAATTTGCAATTTATTTGGGATAATAGAATCCTATACGCGGTGCTGCTTACCTTCACACGAGTATCATAACTTATTTACAATAAAGGCTGCTGAAGGTATATGTAGTAGGTAGTATATATTA
>DWQK01002483.1:0-13077 GCA_018231225.1 Noctuana stator | reverse complement strand
GAGACAGAGACCAATCTATTTGAAGGGCGTAAGTTGATCAACTAGCATAATTATTAATTGTTCGAAAAACACAAGTTTATTAAGGTTTTTTTATGCTATTTAGTTTAGTATTTTACGGCCTATTTAATGTGTAACTTACCAAAGTCAATATCTTTCCATATTGTTTTGATCGATTAGTGATTAAAGATTTTGTTTAAAAAAGATATGCGAGCAATAAGCAACTTTTCAACATTTCAAATTTTTGTTGTCAAATGACAAAAAGAGCAAGATTTCTATTTCGTTATGTACGAGTACGTACTCGTATATGCTCATAATAAGTGACTGTCATATATGTTAATTACAGAGATTGATGTATCACCAACATGGCCATCTCAAGGTAGAATAATGTTCCAAAATGTCAATTTAAAATATGCGATTGATGAAGCGCCAGTGTTGAAAAATTTAAATATAAATATCGAGAGTGGCTGGAAGGTGGGCATAGTGGGGCGGACCGGCGCCGGCAAGTCATCGCTCATATCGGCTTTATTTAGATTCGCTTATACTGAGGGCACCATTTCGATAGATGGCATTGATATATCTCTTGTTGCGAGACAGGTAAATATTATATGTGCTAATCGAATTTTTACAATGCTTATATCTTTATCTGAGAGCCAAAATAAGTTATTCAGCAACATGCCAACCAATTTTTGAAATATTTCATTCCATAAGATGTCATATAGATATTTATGTTGATAAATAAGCAATTTCTTTTACAGGGCTTGCGATCAAAAATTTCGATTATACCCCAAGAACCAATCCTGTTTTCTGCCACAATCAGATATAACTTAGATCCTTTTGATGTGTACAGTGACGATGATCTTTGGAGAGCACTTGAACAGGTGAGCAATTAACAAACACGTAAGGATTGCTACTTTTATGTATTTTATCGTCTAATGGCATTATACATATTTATCTATTTTTTTAGGTTGATATGAAATCTGCTATCTGTTCGTTAGACTACAAAGTTACTGAAGGTGGTTCCAATTTTTCTGTTGGACAAAGACAACTAATGTGTTTGGCCCGAGCCATTTTGAGATCAAACAAGGTATTGATAATGGATGAGGCGACAGCGAACGTAGACCCGCAGTACGTACAGTTATTTTACATAGAGAGAATGAAGTGGTTTTTAATATTATTTATTCAATTTCAATCCAATATTTTACAGGACGGATAATTTCATTCAGCAAACAATCCGACGTCAATTTGCATCTTGTACAGTTTTAACGATCGCTCATCGTCTCAACACGATTATGGATTCCGATCGGGTCATCGTTATGGGAAGCGGCCAGATTATGGAATTCGATCACCCTTTTATATTGCTATCAGATCCAAATAGCCAGTTCTCATCTCTAGTTCGAGAAACCGGTGAGAAGAGCAGCGCTCAGCTTTTCCAAGTTGCTAGAGACGCTTACTACCAAAGCAATCTAAAAGAAAATGTCACATGATTGAATCAAACCGAGAGCATGATGTAAAGAATATACTCAATGTATTATAATTGCCACAATGTATGTACACAAGTATTCATTCATTTCTCAATCGAATGTAATTAACATTGAGCTGTTCAAATGATGAGATGAAAGAGAAAGGTGTAAATAAATGTCGTATTTTTGGTTTAAATAAATTTTGAAAATTTAAACGTGTTAATAGTTTATAGTCATATCCGTTTAGCGAACGACTAGACGTTTCCAATATTAATGAACTGCAATATATCATACCTTGATCATGGATATTGAAATTGCTAGGTTTTAAGGCTTAAATACTGCAAAGAAGTCTTCTCCTTGGATGATGACATCGAAATAGGCGATATCCTATAAGAAGCGCAATAATAACCAATCCTAGTAAAAATCCCTGGATATTACGATCTGTCAGTAAGACTCGCCACGAATCGTCTGAACATTCTGAGCAGCAACTCATCATTCGAATGTCGCAATTTTACCTGAAAGCCATTATTGATTAGATTTATTTAACTCATAATAATATCTAACCTTTTGTATGATATCTACGGATAATATAACGGATAGCTATGTTAGATGACAAGGAATTTGACATAATATTATTGACGTATTACATTGAATGACATTTATTTAACGCTTTTTTGGCGCTTCGATGGCCATTGTCACAGTGGCGTTAGGGCGAATTTAGGATTGCCAATAAATAGAATCTCCTAACTTTTAAAGAATCATTTTTAAGACGATTTATTTGAACTATAATTTGCTTTAAAATTTATGTATTTAAATTAAAAACTAAATGTAGCTTTTAATACATTGTGAGTTAATCGTGTTTTTGACTGATAATAACAAATATTATTATGTCTATCAATGGGGTCTCGATAGGTTCCCCTCAAATATAAGAAATCCTTTTCACATTTTTTTAAAGTTTATGATGCGTCACTCTCCGTGTGAAGAAAAGCTACCTTACAAGTAAGTACCTTCAATCACCGTCCACAAAATCAGTAGAGCTCTCTACTAAATGTTACGAGTTTTCTGGATAAAGACGAACAAACGAAGGAGATTTCGAAAAAAGGAAAAAAATAGAATAGAATTACAGACAAACATAGAACCTCCTCTATATGATCGGAAATAAAATATATTTACCTGTTTTGGTTCTATCACTTTTCTCGTCATTCAGTAGTTATTGCATACTTGGCACCTGTAAAGGGACCAGGATAGGTATAGGATGAGCACAACCAGCATTGCAGTTACATAAAATACGTGAGGATTCTTGAGCATCTCCCGAAGGGTCTCCAGGACTGATGCAGATTCGCAACCATCACAGCAATCGCTTCCATCACAACAACCCATATTGACGCTTGGCTATTCAATATATGTGAAAATTTATTTTTGATATGAATTCACGTTTTTAATTCTTTTAGAGGCCATTGAAAAACTGTATTGATTTTTTTTTATATTTCATTTCAATTTTCATTTTTGAGGTTGACTTTAAGTAAAAATAGAAAAATAGTAAAGATTTTAAATACGTAATTGTCAAATCTAAGGTAATAAAAATTTCATAGACGATATTTTTGTATATACAAAAGTACTCTGTGACGATAAATAAGTAAAAACTTGCTTTATCTTTGAACAACATTGAGACTTCATTGAGATTAACTGTTGGATTAGCTGACGTAAGAAAACAGCTGACGCATAGCTAGAATGACATTAGAGGGGCCTTTATGGAGTTAAAAATAAAATATAAAAGCAACGATAATGGCGTACTCACAGAAAACACTACAATTATAGTAAACTAGACTAGCAATAGAAAGCAATGCATGAACATAGAAAAAAAACAATTTATCTTATTAATTACAAATTTATTAAATTAAGCTATAGCACAGATTACGATTATATACAAAATAGAAGTTAACTTACTTAATACATAAAAACTTTGCTACATAATATAATAGCAATTTATTTGGTATAATGCTTTAAATGCTGGTTATATTTAAACCACACAATTTCATACTTAATATTTTAATATTCATGCGAACCAATGAATATGAGCAAACAAAAATAATTATGCGTACTTTATTGTGGCAGTTCAAATGTTATGTCTATATTTTTATAGTTTTGCTATCAAATAAACAGATAGGTTTTTAGCCTAGTAATTCAAATTTCGCCTAATTTTATATCTATTCCATTTTTTTTGTATCATTGGGATGTTCACTGAAGTATTTCGTTTTAGCCATTTCCAACAGTACTTTGCCCATTTTGTCTCCTGTTTCTTTGACCATAAAGCTAAGGATACTGTTCGGATCAGACAGTAACTTGTAGGGATAGTCAAACTCAACGGCCATCCCTTTATCCATGACTAGCACGCGGTCAGAATCCATGATAGTATTTAAACGATGGGCGATAGTGATCACAGTGCAGTCCACAAACTGCTTCCGTATCGTCTGCTGGATTAATGCGTCGGTTCTGGAATTAATGGCAATAACTATTAGCAATTAGTACAATTTTAGTTTTAGTACATTTTTAGCTTATACTTTTTGTGTATTCCTTAACGGTATATGGGACACAATTGCGATTGGCTGGTTGCTATGAAGTAACAAAGCATATTGAGGCCGATTGGTACATACGAGTATCACAAATTGTTTATTTTCAACGAACAGCGTGAAGTTGCCACGCTTATTTCGGTACAAAAAGTACTCTCTCAGTTACCTATGGGATTTACTGATCGTGTAGTCAGATGTCTACAGTACTGATCTTGTATTAATGATTAATAAAATTGTTATTATAAGGTAATGCGCACTAAAAACACTTTTACCAACGATTATTGTGGAAAAATATTGAAATAACTTATCGCGATGATTGGCAACATTTGTGCCGGTCCAATAAAGCCAGTAATTGGTACACCGTAGTGGCTTATCGTATAAATCGATTTATACTTGTGTATTAATGACATACTCCAAATAAACTAATATAATAATAGTTTTTTAATTATGTCATGGACTTTGAAACTAATAAACAATGATAATGTTTAATAACTTATGCATTTTGTTTTGCCTAGTTCGCATAGGCTTAAAAACTAACCAAATCAAATAATTAAAACAATTTGCAATCGAGTTAAATTGAACTCATAGGAATTCAGGTTAACTAGAAGTACCTAAATGATTTACTTACTAACCTTTTATCGTCTGGTCTGGTTTGTTCACTGAAGTTTAATTGATTAAAAAAAGAAGATAAACTTACTGCGGGTCCACATTGGCAGTGGCTTCGTCCATAACAAGTATCTTGTTAGAGCGCAGAATTGCTCTCGCTAAGCAAACTAGCTGACGCTGTCCCACAGAGAAGTTGGAGCCACCTTCGGAAACGCTGAAGTCAAGTGCTGGTATTGCTTCCTTCAACTCCACCTACGACATTACAATTATTCTACAATCATGTAATCGTTATAGTCCTATAATAGATAAACAAACAACACATAACATATGAGGTGAATCAGATAAAATAAAATTAAAGGTCTCGTAACGAATAGATATTTTAGCATTATCCTCAGAAAATATTGTACCTAATTGACCAATATAAGTAAGTTCTTGTGAAATGTTTTTGATAACTCATGAAGCCATATAATAAGTGATGAATCACAAGGCAATTTGATTAAGTATGATAATGTTGAGACATTATCATAATTAATCAATTTGATTATAAAAATATCCGATAATATGTTTCACCTGCTCCAAGGCCCTCCAAATATCATCGTCCGAATATACGCTGAAAGGATCCAAGTTGTACCGCAATGTTGCCGAGAACAATACAGGTTCTTGTGGAATTATTGATATCTTTGATCGTAGTTGCTGAAAATATTTTATGAATAAGAATTCTATTCTAACTTTTAGCCATACTTTATAAAACATTCTTTAAAACTGATTTGTAAAAGAAGCATATTGGAATATATAGATGTTATTTACATATTAATTAATCAACTTTTAAAGTCTAAAATATAGTAATAATAGTAGGTACAATATGTTTGTGTATGTAGTATGTAGTAATGGTAACACACTCACCATCTTAGCTACGCCGCTAGTATCGATTTCGTCTATTTTTATGCTACCATCGACTTTACATAACCGGAACAATGCAGATATCAATGAGGATTTTCCAGCACCGGTCCTTCCAATAACACCTACCTGTGTACAGAATAATAATTACAATACACTTTAATAGACACAACGAATGTAACGATTTTGCGTTGCGTCCAGAGTTCCTGTGCCCATCTAACGGCTTCACCATCATGATATCAACTGGTCATACATAGGTAGAGTCCTGCTCAAGACGAAGTCCATACACAACAAGTCCAAAGTCTAATACATTTAGCGCGGTATTGTTCGAAAGCCTTTTGGAGAGGACGCATTCTTTTCACTGAAAGCGAAAATGGGGCCGCTTCAAATGTAAGTGAAATTCTTTGTATGGATGGCAAAGCATTTTGAAGTCTCCAATAAAAATTTCTAAAACTGTACAAACAACACTCATATAAAATGAAACTATGTTGTATACTTAACATAAAAAGTACGTGTAAGTGTATATGTACTATCATACATAGGTACTATATAATACATAGCGCTTACGTAACGAATACGAAGTTTCAAATTGCAAAGTACTGGTATCGTATAAGTATGTATGGGCTTTCAGAGAAGTGGAAGTTTAGCGTGTAGCGTTAAGTTACATAAGACTACCTTTCAGCATAATAAGTAGTTTTCGACAGTGAAATCTCGTTGGGCACCTACACTGTTTTAAAGAAAGCATTTTCTTAGCTTTCATTGCTTGATAAAATACAAATGTTTTTTAAAATAAAAGATAAACTACGATTATTAATTGAAAATTATTTTCATAATTATATTACTAAAACATATAAACATTAAAATTATTTCGCAACAATCCACATCTACAACGTATGAAAACGTATATTTCTCTCTCTCTCTCTCTCTCTCTCTATCTCCCTCTATTACAGAAAACAAGCGAATGCAAGCAACAACAATGCATAGTGCAATCCAGCTTGAATCCTCGTTAGGAGAAAGGTGTTAGACAGGTACAAGTATGTTTAAAGGACAACGTGCAGACGAGATCGACACTAGTCTTCTGATAACAACATAATAATTTGATAAAACTATTAAAAGCGTGTGAATGAGTTAAGACGTTAAATTTTGCTTAATTTTTACGAATTAAACAAACGGTATTAAACAGTAACTGTAACAATTCTTCCAGTTTTTATATACTTATGCGAGTTCGTTTTAGCTTCATTAAAAGTTAGAATGAAGCTTACCTTCCAACCACTGTCAATGGTGAAGTTCAAATCTCTCAGTACCAGAGGGTCGTCCTCGGCGTATTTCATGTGAACATTTTCGAACTTCACTCGGCCTTCAGACGGCCAAGTCGGTGGAGGCTTAGTAGCTATATTAAAAACATTAAGGTCATAATAATTGTTATCAATAAAATTAAAGAAACTCAAAATCTCCACTTAATTAAAACGAAATAATCTACATATTATTCAAAATAGTTAACAGCCGTCTTTTTCAATTAATCAGGTAATTATTATTTTGTTGTGTTAAGAAATAAAATTACTTTTTATAGCATAACATTGAATTTATATAAAGTATCTATATAAATGCATGGGCATTGACTTATCTTCAAGTCAGTAATAAGTCATTTCAGTCAAATTGGAGCTCTTCAGCTATTTTTAGAGTTTACTCACGTCCATCGTTCAGGTTCTCTTCGGGCGGCAGCTCGGTGTACTCCAGCACCCTCTCGACAGACGTCATCTGGCCGAGCAAGTCCGCCGTCATGCGCGCCGCCATCTGCAGCATCATCGTCAACGCCATCGTCTGACTCACCGCCAGCCCAACCGAACCCACCGGAATTACGTCTCCTGTAATCGTACTTGAATTTAAAATCAGCAATATCATTTTTTTGAAATCTTAAAAGAGTAAATGTAATAAACGACCTATCAGTTAGGCGACTGATTTAACTTAGATTAATTTAATTTCATTAAGTAATATATTTCAGTTTCGTTTAATTCAGTATAATCGACTGTATTTTATTCTCTTAAATAAAGCAGTACCTAAACAAGCGTGCAGGCCATCTTATGATAAGTGGTCACTGCTAACCATGGACTGATAACTGCAATAAATAATGACCATGAATTGACTAACTCGAAAGTATTTATCAATTTTATCGGTTGTGTTTGCTACAAATACTTCTATAGCATTTATGTTTTATTTACACTAATTAAATAACGCTTAACGCTTCACACTCACAGCCCCATACTAGGATTCCCTGTATCGTAGGAGCCATGGACACATACAAAGGCTTACACAAACACCCAGACCGGGAACAGAAATCGAAATTCATCATTTAAATATCTGCCCCGCCGGGGATCGAACCCGGGACCCTTCGAATGGTAACCACTACACCATACGAGTCGTCCCATTCGGAAATTAGAAGTCATAAAGTATTTCAAATAGGGATCAAAGTAATAAAATATTATTAGATACCTACTCTTTTACTCAGCGTTTCAATACTTATTGCCAGCGCTAATTATGAACTCATGATCAATTGACAGACATCAGAAACGGTTTATTAGCCAAGCTGATAACATTACAGACATACCTCCTTTTAAATTTTTGTTTAACATTCCACAACTTACCGAAATCAATGAAAAGAAAGATACAGATGACGCTTGCAAGATAAATCAAGCAGATCATGTCCAAGTATAATCCAAATGCTGAAGCGCCTCCAAAAAATGTAAATGATGCACTGGAGTTCAGATCCTAGAATCAGAGTTCAATTTAAAGTAACTTACTCGTAGCCACACTCGGAATTTAAGACTTAAAGCTTGTAAGGTATTTGCTGGGGAATGCAATCTCACATCAAAACCTTCAATATCGTTGTTATCGAAATTAAAGTGGTTTAATCTTACGAGATCTTGGTATTCTCCAAGATCCCACTCTTATATTCTCTTGACATTTTATTAAATAAGCAAGGGTTTGAGCTATGTGTGTTAAGTATCGCAGTTCGATCGCTGTTGGAAAACCGTGAAAATCATTTGCAGCCTCGCTTTCCGCAGGCCTATTAGTTCCTATGACCTCCCATGCCTTGGGGGATTTCGCACGTACGAGTATATGGGTGCGGTTTTAATAAATTGATCTTCTAAATTGGTTGCGAGATTTCGGTATCACGAACTGTCGGTATACGTAAATTGCATTCCTTTATATTAACAAAGTTCTATGGAATGAATACATACATATAAATATAGAGCATATGGTGTAGTGCAAAAGTATATAAAACAATAATTTTATTATTAAAGTTCATTAATATAAATTTAATCAACGCTAACCTGAGCTTGGTCGAATTGTTTCAACAGTCTGTTCTGAGCACTAGAACTCCTGATAGTCGATAGCCCGGACATAGTGGAGGTGATCATATTGAACACAGGACTCTTTGCTGCAGAGAAAATATTGTTAATCACAATTCCTGTTTTATTCCTATTAAATAAATATTTTTGAAATTATAAGAATAATTTATAGATAAAAAGGCGGTCTTATCACGCAAGTCGCAATTTCTGCATTTGGGCACTAGGAAACGTCCAAATATATTTTCGCACGCAATACTTTATTAATAAATAGCAATATAAATGCTCGATAAATTCGAAGATAAAGAGAAGAGTAAAAAAGGGATGTCACCCCGATAACAAATTAAGATAATTGAGTAGTCACTCTTATAGTACCAATCGGCATGAATAAGCATTATTTTATCGAATCAAGTGCTACAGTAATTGAATTTAATTGGAATAGTACACAAGAGTAAATTTACATCACTCACTTGTGCCTTCTAATCTCTTCAAAGCTTGCGCGGCGTTGAGGTACCATTTTAGAAGAAAAACGAAAATGAACAACAATACTGCAGTAGGAATTAAGGTGTACGGCAGCGCCAATGCGTTAAGAATTAAAATACTACAAGCAGATAGATACATCTGTAGCGTTTCCAGTATACTACGGGGTAGCAATTCATCCATCGCACCCATATCCTTTGAGAATCGGTTGAGAACACGACCTGAAAACATATCTACGTCATTATCTGTCTAAATATTATAAACTTTTTTATCATTAACATATAACACGATATACCTATGTAGTTATGTTCGAAACTGATTTCTAATTAATATATTAATCTAAATTGTAATTTTACAATGAATATTTTTAAATAAGAATTTATTGGAAGCTCATCATAGGTAGGATAAGCGCTTTGTAATACTTAGGTACACATTATATACTACAGGCAAACTTGACATGGGTCTTAGATTTGTATTAGAATCTTGGAAGAGATTTACGAGACGATTCTTTTGATCTCCTGGTTGGCTTAAATAAAGGTGGCGCTTGTATGGTCCTTAAGGAAATTCTTTTTTACAAGTAGCCTACCGCGACTCTTAACTAGAGTTATGCAATTTTAAATAGGTTGTTTTAATAAGTTTTTACGACTATAGATTAAGAAACCTCCACCAATCCGCAGTGGAGCAGCGTGGTGGAGTATGCTACAGGCCTTCCCCGGTTGTGGGGAGAGACCCGTGCCCAGCAGTGGGACATAAAAAGGGTTGAAGCCAGTATGCTCAATAGGGTTGAATATAGCATATCCGTACTAAATTTTATGTGAATTTATATTTATACTTTATATGAGTTAAATGGTCACTGCAAACAATAGACATCCACGTCCAATCTCAAGTAGGAGAAAAGATTTATATGAGGTCATATGTGGATGTGAACGAATGCCCGTAACTTAGCAATAACTTCGTACTAAGTTTTATATTTATCAAATATTTATAACGAGAGACTATGTTTAATTTTGCCTCCCTTTAATAAATAAAACCATATTGTTAACAGGACGAAGACAAGAACCTATCATCAGAGGAATTAGCCAAGAAACTAGAGAAACTATTACGTCAGTCCGAACAACAGCTTCAACAGCTCTCCGCCAGCTCCCATGCACTTAGAGCCACTTGCTACGGACAAGACAGGTAATAATATAATATACTGAGTGAAAACAACTTGTGTGGTGTATTGGTTACCCGGTCCGTCATTCGATGGGTCACCGGTTCGACTACGGGGAAGTAATCTATGCTAATATAAAGCTGAAGAGTTTGTTTATTTGTTTTAACGAGCTAATCTCTGGAACTGCAAGTTGGATTTGAAAAATTCTTTTTGTGTACTTTGTGTATGTGTGTCCTTCTTTCTAATATCAGAGAAATTCCACCAGATACTGGCGTCGCTACTGGTCCTTGGGTAAGTCCGGTGGTGTGTTCGTGGAAGCTATGGAGTCAGCTCAACCAGAAATAGTACAATACCAGGAGTCCTTGGAGGAGACTGCTAAAGACAAGTTACAGGACAGCGGAAAGAAAAAGAAAAAAGGTATGTTATTGCTGTAATTGTTAATAGTGTTGTTGTTGTAAATGTTAATTAGGGTTTTGTATACTATTGTTGTTCTAAATGCTAATGCGATTCAAGTTGTAAATTTTAATATTAGGAAGGGTTGATATCAGAAACAAGTCATTTAATAATGACCATCCTGGTCTTCATGAGCATGACCTCAAGGAGGATTTCCCTCCTATTTGAGGTCGGACTGAATGTAGGTGTCCATAAGTCAATAACCACTCAACATGCAACTTGTCGTTTGCACGTTTGCTTGCTCGTTTCGTGCTCATATTAAAAAAAATCTTTTTTCAACAGTTACAAAAGGTAAGAAAGAGCCAGAGATAGATCCTCCAGCGGAAGACGAGGCGGTGGCGGCTGCCGAAGCCTTAGAGCTGCGCAGCATCAAGACTGAACTCAACCTTAGCGACAGGACACAGATTATCAAATACGAGCCGAATGTGAAACATGGCACTTGTAAGGTGGAAGGTAAGGCAAAACAATATTGTAGTATGATAGTCTTACATCGCGGTTAGACTGCTGCATCGACTGAAGTATTGTTGCCTTCAACCTATAAATAAAAAACAATAACATTATACATAACATCATACAATAACATTAAATATATATTTAGACAAATAAAAGAACAAAAGAGATCACGCCGCGCGCGCGCGTGCGCACACACACATACACATATACATTTGTCAAATGCCCCAATAATTTATTAAAATAAATGATTTCTATATAATAAAATAATAATTGATTTTAATATATACATAGCAAAAATATTGATAATTCTATAACCTACTTAGATGAATCATAATTTTTCTCCAGGTGGCATAAAAATGGAAGAGAAATACATCCAACAGAAGCAGCACGACGAAGAAGAAGACATGCTCGACATAGAAGACTCGATACCCACCGCCTTCTTAGTCCAGAAACCGACCCACAAACCCCTCTTCGCTGCTCAAGCCGAACCCATAGACAAACCGCAGGAAATAGTCAAAGTCGAGAACGTGGTGAAAAGCGAAGCCATCGACAAGGAACCAGAGAGCAAAGACGAACTAGTCAACAATTTGGAAGAACTTCGCAAACTGGCTGAAGCGGTGTCCTCTCAACTGGATGCTGCGAAGAAAGCTGAAACGGAGAAGGAGATAAAAGAAGAGATGGAAGTGAAACAAGAGCAGATAGAAATAGAAGCTGCGCATGCGACGCTATACGCTAAGATCGCCGAGGGGAAGTGGTTCTCGATATTGAGACACGAGTCTTCCTTCCTATCCAACATTAACGAGGAGAAGGCACTAGATTCCAAGTGTCCGGTCTTCTGTGATAACGAACACACATGTGCCCAAGTGATTATGTGTCAAGGTCATAAGTGGGACGTGTCCAATAATCTGCATTTGTTGAACGATCCGAGTTTGTTCACGTTGAACAGTATGGTGACCAGTGTTCAGGTGCCGTGTATTAATGTGTATGCTGACTCAAGTTTGACCATGTCCGGGTTGGACCAGGCACTGATGGATGCTGCACTTCAGAGGGATCAGCCCAGGGAGTCTGATGATGAAGAGGCTAAGGAACAGGTGAGTTGTGTTGGCAGTTTTTATTGACTAAAAGGAGGTTCTCTGTGTTTACGGAGGTTTTGTTACCTGATAGATTTTGATGACGTAAACAGAATTTGATGATTCTTGTTTCTTTAAAAGCTGGTGTTTCGCCAAATGGTGGTGGACCACCATTTTTCCAAGTTCCAGCTTTGCCAAGTCATCAATGAGAGGACCATTAAAGTCAATTTTTTTTGGCAATATGTGCCTCCATTAATAAATACCACTAGCGCGTTTGGACACAACCTGTTATGCTAGTATGTAGAACGAATATATAAATAAAAATTTATTTGGAATTTTCTGGAACTAAATTTAAACATGCAGTATGACGCAGCAACGTTACCTCCCCAGTCAGACAAGTTCAACCACCTAATTATGTTATTGTCACCAGGACAATGACCTAGAGAAGGAGCTGCAGGCCGACGCAGCCAAGCAGGACTTGGCGGCACAGAAAGCGAAAGCCAGCGGCCTCTCCAGCCTGGGCTTGCTGAACTTCAACGCGCTGTCCACCTACGTGACGTGCGACAGTCCGCCGCCCATACAGATGAC
>DWQK01002482.1:0-13082 GCA_018231225.1 Noctuana stator | reverse complement strand
AATAGTGAAAAACATGCCGAATACGCCGAATACCGAATACCAAATCAATATTCGGCGCATCTCTAATATTTAGATATTTATATTTGTTGTTACTTTCAAACAAATACCTTGTTGCAGCAAAGAGCACGAGCCGCTTTCATGGCAGTTTGTCTCCGAGAGGGCTTCGCTGGCTTCCGACGTATCGTCTTCGCCGACCTTGTGCCGCAATGTGGACCAACTGACCGATCTCAGATTATCTATATTAGTGCCACCCAGAGCCAAACTAGGATGTGGGTAAGTCTGTTAGGGAATTAATAAAGTGAAACATAAAACAACGCTTACTGAATGTAGTATCGGTACTTACCTATATAATGTGATAAACTGGAAAATAAATTACTTAAATTTATTATTGTTATAAGGAGTTTAAACATTACAAACGTGCAATATAAAACAAAGTACCTACAAACATAATCTGGTGTCAGTAGGTATTCATAAAGATCATTGATAATGATCGGTCCACGATACCGCTTAAGATAGAGTTAATTAAATACGTCTTGCATGTTTCTGAACTGAGTATATACACATTTCCACAAAATGTTGTTGTTTCAGGATATGCAAAGGCCCAGACTGGAAACCAGGTATCTTTGTACAGTTCGTACGTGATGGAGGCATAGCGAAAGACGCAGGTCTAAGACCAGGAGATCAAATTCTATCCTGCAATAGCCAAGACTTTGCTAATGTTTCGTTTCACGAGGTGATGTTTACATAAAAACCGACTACATAATTATACCTATTTAATATTAATTAATAATAATTAATAATATTAACTAATAATATAAAATAAGGTGAACGAAGGGTGCGGTTTTTGTAGTTGAATCATAATGGCGCGGTTGAATGTATGTAATGTACCTACACTAGTTACTAAAAATTCGTAGACTCAAATAAATATTTAATTTTACTAAATACTTCTACATTTTAGTTTAAAGTTATAGATAGTGATAGAAGTAGTTTTATCTTGAATGCGACATTATCTTTAGTACATTATCACTACGATCTGAACGATGGACTCTTGATTATCATCTCAAGATGTCAGTGTTAAATGTCAAAGATTTCGCATCTAACAGATTCAAGGCTTTCGTATGTCGACTTCATTGATCATTGGGAAAATATCACCGGTATATTGAAGTAAACAATAAACAATGGTGGTAAAGAGTAACAACGCATTTAGGTATGATCTCCTATTAGATCTTCTAATATTATTATATGCACTATAACGAGTTAAAAAGTGTAATAAAATTGTGGCTATAAAAAAATATTACTACAACATTTCACTACTACACACACTATTCGTTTGTGATAATATATAATTATGATTATTTACACAATAACACTACGTGACATGGATGAAAGAATGTTTGTATTACTTAACCCTTTTTAGGCTATAACGGCGATGAAAGCCAGTGGTCGACTAGAGTTGGTTGTTCGTGAAGGCGCTGGCATTGAGCTGGTGTCTCCGGAGAGTTCAGGGTACAACAGTTCCGCGTCCTCGGCTGCAGGGGAAAGGAGTCCGGCGCCATCCGCCCCGCTCATTGCGCTCGCGCCGCCCGCGGCCTTACGACGAAGACTTACAAGCGTTGCTGAAGAAGCCGCCGATCGAGCAGACAGGTTTGTATAAATTATAGGCGTGTATTTTTCGTAATACTTTTCATATTGTTATCTCTATATGTCCTAAAACTTGTAACTATTGATAGCGTTACGACATGTCGCAGTTATTGTTTTAATTGCATAATTATCAATCAATTTTAATAATCAAAGAATGAATTTTAACTTAAATTTTAATTTAAAGGATTTTGCACTGATGCTTACAATTATAAAAACTGTTTAACTTCTGTAATTTTTAGTCATGCTATTAATCTATGTCAACATTTTTAGAATTAACATGAATCGAATGAAAAGACGAACCTGGGACAGTCTGGAATACGATTGGAAAAATGTTGATATACATAATTTTGATGCACCTTCCGACATAGAACCTGATTACGACAGTCCAAGTATACCGAATAATCCTCACACATTTGAAAATAAAACGAACTTGAGAGTTAAAAATAAGAATGAATATGAACCTCCGAAAGTCACCAGTCCGTTAAATAGAACGATTATTAATTTAACCGATAAAGGTACGACTATACAATGCAGTTATGATAATACAATAAGCAATAAGAATGGGTTATCGGCGAACCAAACTAACAGAGATAAAAAAAATACAATAGTTGTAGAAGTCCACCATATGAATACGCCTTGTGCTAAGACGCATTGCAATTTTCCATCTCCTGCGAGAGATGATTCTAACGCGGATGCGGCTAGCATATCTAGCTCAACAACTTTATCCAATGCTATCGCTGAAGAAATTCAAAAGAGAAAAATGGTAAGTACGAGTACCTAGAGCTGCAAGCTTAATTTTATACATAACATATAACATATTGTAATGTTTGTAGGTGGTTTAATGTGTCATACGTTTTCTTCGTGTATTTATGGGCAAAAAAATATTAAGAAAATTATTACAATTATACAAATGGACGTTCATAATACGAATTATCTACCAATGAAAAAGATAATGAAAATGATTTTTATTACATTATTATAAAAAAAAAATCATTCGCGATCATGTTACGCGAAGTTAGCATAATTAAAGTAATATTGATTTAATAGAGTAGGCCTCCTTAAATGATAAATATAGATTTCTATATTACCTACTCATTCAAGAGAAATAAGTGTATTTGTATGCATTGACGACGTTAAAATAATTGTTATCAAAGCTCTAAACCATAGCTTTTGCAGCTGCAGATAACGAAAAAAAACATTATCGATCTTTGTTCTTATCTGTTAGTATCTGATAACGATTTCATTGTGAAGGTTATCAGTGTAAACATTCAAAATAATGAGTACATACATGTGAAAGGGTGTACCTAAATAATGTATCATCGATATTGCCATTTCTACCGCTCGGTGAGGCTCTGTGCCTTCATAATGAAAAATTTACTTCAATAGTGACTTTTGTATAAGTCACTATTGAAGTAAATTTTTCATTTCTCACAACCTAATTTTAAAATATCTTACCCAGAGAAATCCATGGTGAATAATAATATAATAACTACTCGTGCTTACTAGTTTTGAGACAATAAATAATCTGAACCTAAACAGCCTAAACCATAGATATGTACACACATGCAATACCGTTCCTTATCTTTTCTGTTTATTTTCTCAAAGAACAAGAAACCCATTGCCGCCGATAACAATACCATGAAAAATTTTGTAAAGAAGCCTAACGTGACAAAAGCTATCGTAGTAAATGACCAAAAGAAAAATCACGATGCGCTTATAGATGAATTCAAGAAGGTACACCGCAAAATGTTTGCTAATCAAGAACCTGCAGACGGTACTATTCAAAAACAAGACGAACACGAGACTAATATTTCGGTAAGTTGATTTTTTTTTAATATTTAAAAAGAAATACTGAAAATCAAATCAAAAACTTCTTCCCTACAAAAATTAAATAGTTAAATTTTGCAAGATTAATTCTTTTTAATAATTACTTAACTCCTTTGCTTTGCTTACGTAAAAAACTGTGTATCTTCTGCATCATCGACATAAAGATCGGTAGATCAATAGACACGTTATATAATTATCTTATTCCCTTAAGAATTTTTATTCAAGGTTGGAAATGTTGGAATAGATAATAAGGTAGCTATATTATAAATGTTTAAATAAAGGTACATCTATTGAACATGTAATAAAACAACTACTAAAACATGATTCTTGATGTTATGTAGGTAATTTCAGAAAGAATATGTTGTATAATAAAATTGTGTCATCATAACATAATGTAGATTATATATTATGGATTATTGGAACATTCTCATATGCACGTACCATTGTACCTACCTACCTATCGCACGTGACTGAATACAATCCTTTCTATAAGTACATATAAACTACTTGCTTTCATATACATTAGTTTAATTATTCAACTATTATACTGTAAACTTTGTCAAGTATCAACAGTCAAGTGATATTTCTATAAAATAAAAATACTGTGACTGTAGAAAAAATTTTTTAGTTATATATTTTCATTTTAACTTTTTAGTAGTGGAATAATAACATTATATTTTATAAATTGCCATAAAATTTATTATTTTATAATGCCAATAGTTTGAAGTCCAAGGGATATTCATTATGATTCACGATTAAATAAACACAAATATTTTTTATAAAAACCATGAAATAAATATTTAATATTAAAAAAATTAAGAATTTATTTTGACGTCTGTGCCCCAAAACGTGTAGAGATACGCTTTACCAATGCGCTATATTTTCTGGTCTTGTTCACTCCCTAGTTTTATGTTTATATCAATATCGACCGTTTAGTAAATCAATTCGATTTATCACTATCAGTTGCAAAACATTGTAAAAAAGCAGTGGAGCCGACCCGTCTTCCAAGCTCGTAACTAGTTAGGTATGTCAAAAGAAGAGTTGCGATAACTGTGGTAATATCAAATGTAACAATGTAATGCAATATGATTTTAAACTAAATACGTATTGTAAATATCCACTATCTACCCATTGAAAGGTAACATACCTAAGTACTCTAAACGGTACTAGGTCTCTAACCATTTGGTTTACCTACCTCCTTGATCGACGGTTGACAAATGCAAAAAGCAATTCAATACCCCGTTAGTACGTGACTGTTACCCAACATGCATTACATGCTAGGTACTTACTGTTGATATTGTTGTGCTTTTATATGGTACGTGCTGCTCGAAACTGTACAAGTAAAATTACAATACAACGACCGCAACCAATTCCTAGCCTATCAAATAATAAAAGACACCTACATCATTCGCTAGAAACACAACTACGTCAATCCCTAATATATTAGTCAAACTCTTGATTCCTTAGAATATGACCGATAGCTGTTAAGTATAATTATACATAATATATCTACCTAGGTAAGATGGGTACAGAGAACCAAAATTGTTTTGGCCAAATTATGTATTAAAGAGAATAGAACCATTAGCAAAAGCTCTATTTACAGAATACATATATTTAACAAATTTAACTACGGTCGTTTCATAATATGAAAGTTATGTTAGGAAAGCAGTACGTATGTCGGTAATTAAATTATAAGTAAAAAATAAAGATGAGAAAGTTTAAACGAAAATTATTAATTGTAATATGGTAAATTCATGTATGCATATTAGGCACGTTGCTGGCCCAAGGGTATAGCATGGTCCACAAAACAAGAGGTAAGAAACGATACCCATATTGTTTAGATTGTGAAATATTGATAAGGCTCCGCTAAATGTATCGTTTTAATGGAGTTAGCTATACGCATTGTTTTGTTGCTTGATGATAATATTTGATTGCACAAACAAGGAATGTCAATGCATGAGAACTAGGTTTCACATTAGTGGTAGTAGGTAAAAATGTAAAGTTACTTACATAGGTAAAAATGAAAAAATTGCTTATATAACAAGTTTGGCAGCACTACGAAATTTAACAATTGCATTGCACTGCACTAGATAAGCATACCATTACATTGGGTATTGGAGCATAAATAAGTGATTTGTTTAAAGTTATTGGCCAGTCTCGGTCACATACCTATATTATATGCAATCAGTTGCAGAGGTGCAGTGGACCTAATTACTTTAAATTTACATTTTTTCTATGCCAATGAATAGAAAGAATTACAGAAACGTATAAAATTAAATAATGAGTTTTTGTAATCCAAAAGCGAATGTAGAAACACTTCGCAACTTTTACATAACATGACTGAAATATGATATCAGCTTAGTGTTGTTCAATGTATCTTTGAGCTCGATTATTTTCTTAATAGGTATTTTTATTAGTGTGACTTATATCGTAACAAGCAACTAAAAATCTACAGTGCTGCAAATTAGTCTATAGACCGCAAATCTGCAAAGGCGTTGTGATTACGAATGTTTTGTGCCGCGCACTGATAACGCCATGAGCCATGGAACTCGGTGCGGCCGGTCTCGTGAGTGTGCTTATTGAGTTATCGGTATTTTATCGTCTCATTCGCTCACCTGCACTCGCAGCCGACGCGCACCGTCGGCGCCGGTGGCATGCTCGCAACCCACAATCACGTCACCGAATCGCCGCGATCTCCTGCGCACCGGAAAAATTAACTTCGACCTTCACGCGCTCTTGGTTTTTACCGACTTCATTATTGACAAGATTCTTAATTTTCTATGCACCTCGTGAGCATTTGTGCTTAGACTCGGTTGTGTTTTAGCTCGTGAATAAAACTTTATCTTTAAAGTGGGTGATAAGTACGAAATGTGACTTTGTTATATTAGTTATGAAGTAGAAAAACAAACAATATTTTAAAAATGAAGAAAAGTCATAAGACTATGCCGTTATTCTCTATTCAGTGTTACGAAGTAAGTAGTTATTATTTAACGGTGTTTGTGTCAGTTACTTTCTTAGGACACCAGACACTGTAGGTATGATATTTATAATCTTCTAAATGTTAATGCGAAGCGAGAAGCGAAACGAAGAGTATTTTCTTCGGTCAGTTTAGTGAAGCCTACGTTATGATTAAAACGAAACGGATGGGTACATCTAATACTTTATAATTATGCATTTAGGTATTTAATAAATACTATTTATGTTTTTAAGAAAACGAAGCCAGTGAATTTTGTATCAAGGACTGTTCTAGTTATACCTATGTCTGACAATCAATCATGATGATTAATAAAATGTACTTGCTTAATAGATATGTACAGTTTTGTTATCAGCTTTGATTGTTTAATGCTGATGACTAAATAGGTAATAGAATGCAGCATACCTATAAGCAGAAATTTAAGTAGGTACACTTTATTACTAATACTTATTAACTTTTCCTATATAGTCTACAAAATTCATATAAGTGTATCGAGGTATCTTAACTAGCTTTTTTGATCATATCTAATCACGAGGGTAGATTGAAAAGTTTGCTGCTTATAGAAGAAAAGCAGATAAAATACGTGCATACCTACTAAAAATGTTATTTCTGAACACAATCTCCACTTAACTCATTGGAAATCTGTTTCCAAATCTTTTAGGTATATCGGTTTTAAATAATGATTCTTCAAGGTCTATAAAATACTGCTTTACTAGAGCTTTAACCTTTTCACTTGATAAAAATTTCAAGCTACTAAGCAGAATAACATGTTGCAAGATAATCCATCACTATGACGCCATGAGCATCCCAAAAAGCTGACGCCATAACTTATGCAGCAGATAATATTACCGTTGATTTCTTAGGGGTCGTTTTGAGGAGTTTATCAGTTTTTTTTCATTGCTTGGCTTGTTAGAGCTTGTGACTCTTAATGTTGAACCCTATTTTCATCCATAGTACAACAAAAAACGGTTAATAAAATCCTGCGAATCAGTTTCAAACGTTCCATTTGCGACTGCAAAAAGTTGCAAGCCGAATTTGCTCAACTGATAGCACTCTAGGGACGTAGGGAACCATTAGCGGAAACCGTAGAAATAGAAAACCCGAGATCAAACATTTTGTATTCGCTCATACTATATGCCTCTATAATACCTACCTATATGAAATCGCCCTTATAGTCAATCTGCGGCTTTCCAATATAAGATCATATACTTTATAGGTAGGTATTTTTTTCGGTCGTAGAAGTTGTTGCTGTAAGATGGCAGACACGTTTAATTAAC
The DNA here is from genome assembly GCA_018231225.1 of Noctuana stator. Classification (NCBI taxonomy): domain Eukaryota; kingdom Metazoa; phylum Arthropoda; class Insecta; order Lepidoptera; family Hesperiidae; genus Noctuana; species Noctuana stator. Next base: position 5,363 of record DWQK01002482.1, on the reverse strand, counting down.
TTTTTCTATGCAAAAAAATTAAAAGAATAATAGTATGTTTGTTTGTTTAGGACCGGCAGCATACACTTCCCTTAAAGAAAGTCCAAAATTTTTCGACAGAAGTTGTAAGCAGTATCGTGCCATCGAATAATGAAGTTGTGGATGTTCCACCGCCACCCCCACCGGTTAGTATTATATCTACTAAATAACATACCAAATTACCTACATAAACATACGTAACTACGTTATTTTTACGAGTAGTTAGACCATATTTAATTTATGTTGCGTAAGTACCTTAATGTTCTTTCAAACGAGCATTATTTATCTCTACTTCTTATAAGGATAAATAGTTTTTAAATATTACTATACTACATACGATTAGGTAACATTCATTCAATGCTGAAAAGTATACCTACCACATGGTTTTTTTTCTATTGTTTTAGATGCCATTCCGAAATGGTGATCAAAAGATCGACATGCCTAAATCATACTCTGAAGAAATTAATTTAAATAAAATTAATCTCAAGAAAACTGTAATGAGAACTCCGACACCGGACTATAACAAAAAAGCCAATCCTGTAGTAGAAATGAAGGTGAAAAGTAATGGGCACGATAATGCCGAAGTTGATTCGCTCGAATCATATAAACTTAAGAACCCTTCAAGCGTTCAACCAAAACCACCATCAAATTACTTTATTAAGGCGCCTAATGGAACGGCTACTATGAAGAAAAATGTGCGACCAGTGTCTGTAACTATTGGAGAATATGTAAACAACGTAGGGAACAGAAGAGAACCGTCCAAGCTAGAGTTCCTTAACGGCGACAAGACCGATGGCCGTAGGATTACGGACGATGAGCCCATTTCGAGCAGGTTACAATCGGAGTTGGCTTTAACATTATCTAGATCCAATTTACGTAAGAAGACTGAGGCTTTGGTAAGAATTTTTGTATTGTACCTATATTTCCTTACATTAAAAAACGAGACAGCATAATTTTATTAATGTTTTTTTGTGTGATATCTATCAGTTGATCTCTTTCAGGATAATGTGTTGCATAAAAAATCTCAAATTAAAAGTATGCATATAAATGCTGCTTTGTACAGTAATGAAAATTTTTGCGCTCGATACGGCAACAATTTATTACCGCTACCACCATCAATAACGATACCTAAGGTGTCAAATATTAAACATTGACTGGGTGATTTGTAAGAAACAAAATAATGTGAGATTGAATTTAATTTAATTTTGCAACAATTCACTCTGCAACAAATGCACACATGTTTCACCCAAATTCCCTTTTTACAAACGTTGAAATAAAATAAATAACTAGGAACCTGATAATGATGGGTACACCACACCTTAAGGTCACACTGTAATAAACTCATTTGTTTATGTAGCAGCATACGTCCTACTTAACTTTCCGCAAACTTAGTTGGTTACCTACTAATAAGAGAAACACTGTTTAAATTTTGAATGATTACGTATTTACTAACAGCTTGACATTAAAAAAAATCACAAAATTAGTGTCCAAATTCGATTAGGTTAGTACTATACACGAGAGAGAGAGAGAGAGCTCTCTCTCTCTCTTCTCTCTCTCTCTCGGCAAACGTCAAAACGTCACATGATATTATTTTAAATTATATAATTTAAAGGTATGTCTATGTACTTTATAAAACGTTTTATATATTTGTATTTTGTACACAAAATAGGTACGTTGAAATATTTTCCGGTGTGACTGGTGATGGTCCACATTCAAGTAGTTTTAGCATTATTATTCACTGGAATTGGTGCACCTCTAATACAGATTAAGTATTAAGTACTAGCTGTGCCACGCGGTTTCACCTGCGTTAAGAATAGTAAATACGTAATAGTTGATAGTCTATAACCTTCATCATAAATGTACCTATCATACACAAAAAGAATTTTTCAAATCGTTTTATTTTAATATTTAGTACTTATAACGTACTCGTACCTATGCTATGACGTACCTATATAGTTTTTGCTAGTCAACTTACTGTTTGAAATACATAGTTTTGATTATTTAATTTTAATGGTAAATCGAAATAATTATGATTTCTTAGACACCTTCTATATAAATTATTTTTAAAAGAAATTACGAGTGGGGGCAACAATGTCCCAATTATTTGCTACCTCAAATGCCTAGACAGTTTAAGTTCTATAAATATTAAGCCTAAAACAATTTTTTAACACCAAATTAATCAGTAAGTCATAGAACTATAGAACTCCTAAAAAGTATCAAAGTTACAACTATTTAATGATTTTTTTTGTTTACAGGCTGATGCGAGTCGATGACAATGATTTTCTCTTCAGTAAATTCACACAGTTAAACTTAAATTCATCGTCAATCATAATATTATAATACTAAAATACTTGTAGAGCAGTAGGTATATCAGTTGTGATAACAATATAAAATTATAAAATGTACTGTAAAATCAAATTAAAAATATTGTTAGGTTTAATTTTATTGCATCACATTCACATATCTCTGCTAAATTCGGAAATAATTTACTAATTACATCTCATGAAATATAAATGTAGGAATGTAGGTAGGTACCTAATGTAATAGATAGGTAAACTTAAATAGGTATTTTGTTCTTGATATGGTTTAGGTGAAGTAATGTATTGATTGATGGTAAAGATAATAATATATTTATGTAGACATAAGATAAGAAACAGAAAGTAAGTAAGTAGGTATAGGTAAGTAAATAGGTAGGTAATTAGGAACATTTTGAATATTTGGTTCAATTGTAAATTTTAAACCAAAGTTATGTTAATGTATAAAATATTAGGAGAGTCTTTTTTATGAAACCGATTTATCACAAAGAATATAACATCTACCTACCTGTCGCTTTTAAATTCTATAGACGACGTGTACCTATCCGATAGACGGAAGTAAGCAGGTACCTACCTATCTTTAATCTTGGTTTACTGATAGGTACATAATAAAAAATGAAGAAACCGCCAAAGTTTAATTTGTGTCTTCTTTAGATAAATAATTAAGTAAATGAATTCAATAAATTTTAATGTAATCATATTTTCTTTTTTCTATTTATACACTGGATAATGGAACATAAATATTATACACTTATTACCTAAATGCAATAAACGCGAACCACTTTAAACGTATGTGTACATATAATTTACTGTAATGTTCATTGTGTGGATTGTCTAAGTCATAACAGTCATAATTTAATAGTAGTAACTTTAATTTGTGCACAATGTGGTAATTTTTAAATTAATTTTGTTTATTGATTACGCTTTATGATCTATGAAAAATATAGTGTGTTAAAAGAATACTGCAGTTTTTTTTATATTCCAATTAAAGAAATCTATGCAATGGTTTTTGAGTACATACATGAAACCTATATTCAAAAAACCGGTAAAGTACGAACTGGTACGATTACCTATTTTGGTACATTCTAGCCGTTCTAATGAATGACCAATCATTACATAGCATTACTCTAGTATGTGGCGTAGTCTTATGTTTGCTTGTATGTATGAGTGACAATGTCAGTTATTAAGATCCTGTGCAAACAAGGCCTAAAGTGCCTACCTACATTACAGGCGTACGATCGAACGAGGGTACATCGTAACTGTCGACACAAAGTACTACTCCTACTAGTCCTACTGTCGATGACGAGTGATTTTATTACCTTTGTCCTTTATACTTATTATAATCTTTGATGTCGAGAACCTTTGCGAGTTGATGCACTGAGTCAGGTCAGGTCTACAAGTGTGTAGTGATTAATCCATAGACAATTCACTATATTGGGTCAGTCTGTAGTCTGTCTCGTTCTGTGGTTCTGTGAGTCGGTGTGACAGTTATGACGCTGACGTTTGTCTGACAGTTTTGAGTGTTTTGACACAGGTGGGGAGAGAGAGAGCAAGTTCAGCAAGTGTGACTTTGTAAATTGTATTTTAAATTATTTTTATTTCGTTTATGCAGTGAGTGAAATAATAATTAAAAAATGCAAATGTTACATACATAAATGTAAATAATATATTTTTTTTTATGATTACTACGTAATTTATAAAATATGGTTGTATTTTTAAAGATTTTTCGAAACCTTACAAATCTCAAATATCGAAATAAATTGGGGCTTTTAATTCCTGGATATGGGGCTAATATATTCGAACGAAAATTTAATTTAAGTGTGACCAGAAATACAAAAATGTTTATGGAGTATGAAAATAAATATGCATATGATGTTATGAACAAGAAAGGTTATGGGGTTGATTTAAATTTAAACATAGAAGAGCAATCGTTATCGAATGAACAATTTGAGCATTTAATAACAAGTAATTGGACAAAGTTATCACCAGAAGAAATTTATAAGATTTTCCCTAAGTTTGGCATGTACTGCACTGAAAACAAGCTTTGCATTTCAAATAAAATATTTGATCAATACATTGATACGCTTACAGACAATATTAAATATGCCACAGATCACGAGTTAACTTCTTTATTCTATTATTTGAAAAAATGGCCAGATACACCATCTATTAGGACAAGAAATTTCATAGAAGTTTGGGCTGCATTGGATGACGAGTGTGTTAAACGGATACTAACATGGTCATTTGATGAAATATTATCATATCTTGCATTATTTTTTATGTTAAACGTTTCCAGGTATAGTGATTTTGTATATAAATCTATGCAAAAGTTGGCATCGAAGGCAAAACGTCTAACACCTCCTCAAATTGTTCAGACTATGTTTTTTGTTAGTATTTTTAGAAAATCGCCTTTTGATATGCATAATTTAGAAGTAAGCATAGAGGACCATTTTACATATTTTAATGTAGATGAGTTGGCAATATTATCTATGGGGTTTTTTAAAAGTAAGACCCCAATAAGAAGTATGCAATTACTAACAAGAATTATTGAAAAAGTGATTGATGAATCCAAAGATATACATGAACTTTCTTTAGCTGCATTGTTAAAAGTTATCAGATATTCAAAGAAAATTAATAATGATGACCAAATATACAATTTGTTAGAGGCTATTCAGCATGAGGCACCCAGATTATCCATAATGTGTAACGTACATATGGCATTGGTTGGAACTAAAACCTTAACATTTCACAAAGGCTGTTTATCTAAAATAGCAGATACTTTAAATCAAAATATGTCACTAACTAGATTGAAAGATCTAGAAAGACTGGTATTATCATATGGTACGTTTAATTTCGTACCAAAAACAAATGAATGTTTATTTTCAACTGTTATAAAAGAACTCAGAAGAAAAGACAGAGATGATGAAATAAACAGATACGGACGGTCATTCATATGCTGCGTGGGATATTTAGGTCTAATGGCATTTTATCCTGTTGATTTAATTAATAGAGCTCTGAGTCCAGAGTTTC
>DWQK01002481.1:0-13093 GCA_018231225.1 Noctuana stator | reverse complement strand
GGCGGTGGCACTTTGGGTTTCTGCGGTAACTTTACTTGCCTTCTAGGTGCTTCATAGTCATCAATCGGTGGCCATGGGTTGCGCTCCTCCTTAGTACGCTCAGGGTATGATCCTCCTGTGAGCACTAAGAGGTGATCTTCAGCAAGCCAGATTTCATCCTTTTTAAGACCTCCTAAACTTTGTAAATTGTCTTTTGATCTTGTTTCTGAATTTAGTTCGTAACTGACGATTCCCGGTCGCTTAGGAGTCTTCGAAAAAATTTCATTCTGAATGAGACCATATTTTCCTTCAGCCACCTGATCGGACAACGTTTTCTTGTCTTCCTCGTCCTCCTTCATTTTCCCCGCGTCCTTTCCTTCGCCGGCGCTGGACATGAGCATTCCATCGTCCCAAATGCCCTGATTCCATCCCACGTTGCCGCCTGACTGGTCCGGCGCGATCACACCTACGAACTTGCCACTATCACTTTTATCGTTGTATGATATTGAATTCTTCGTGGTGCCGTATTCCTTGTCGGGTCTAATTTTAATGTGGCCGCCGATCAAACGTTTGATCATGCGTTGGGATTCCGCGGGATCGGAGTCCGGTGGCTGGCCGAGGGAGCGCTGATCGCGCACGAACGAGTCGGGCGGCAACACGTAGGTGGGCACGAGGACGCTGGCGCGCGCTCCTGCTGCCCATGCCAGCGCTAGCGTCAGCACTAACGCCGCCCCTCTCACCATCTGAAAGTTTAGAAAACATCACTTCTTAGCTATATTGCACAAGACTCTAAAACTCTTAGACACAGACACGGATTAATCAACTCATCTAAGTAAGATTTTCTTTGTAATTCCAATAAGCTTTATCGACTGTCATGGGCGAGCGAAGTGAAAGGACTGGCGGAGATAAAAACGATTGCTAGTAATTTCGGTACTGGTGCGCCGCGCACCACCACGCGCCTTTTAATAATTCGTACATACCGGCCACCGCCGAGCGGGCTGGCATTGAGAATCAAGCGTTTAATTTTGAAATTAGCGAATAATGACCACGAGACGGGAAGGCCGCGATCCCGCGACAATATCTACTGTCGTGCGTTCGGTTTAAGGCTGAATTTTTATTCTGCTCTTAATTTTACTCGGATATATTTTAATTGTTCTACGTTTTTGTCGCAATTACAAAATACACTTGTACCTACAAGCTTAGAGTTATGTATTTAGTGAGACTTGGTTAACTACAATTTAGTAATGTACACGAACTTCTAGATGGTATGATTACATTTTTATAATAGAAATATTATAGAAATATAATAATATATTGAAATTAACACGTGCATTTGGCTGTGGGATTATATTATTATAATGGTCTAGGACTATATTATACTGTTTAAATGGGTACTGAAGTTAGTTGCAGTTTGAGTCGGCGCTTTATAAAAGTTGTTTGTTGTGCGGAGTAGACAAGGCGTGGGCGACAAGTATCGATATGCTGTTGGTTAAAGTTTCACAAAGTGGTAATAAACGTTGCAAAACAGCTGCACTCGGCATAATTGTAGCGAAAGCGCGCGAATTAATGTGACATCAGAAGAAGAATAATGGATCAAATAACTTAAAGTTGGGTGAAGGCAAAGTCGTTAGGGCGTGTCCAGGGTTCTGTGAAAGGCGCGGTCACCTAACTAGCTCAATTTTGCCTTCGATAAGCGAAGCGTGAGCTAGCCGCCTCGTAATTGTTCTATGGTATGCACCCAAATTGTTACATTAAATCCAACAGGGCAGTGCGCCTTGCAAAACCGCAGGCTATCGGCGTTTTAATTGGTTTCGAATGTTACCAGTCTTATGTCTGTGATTATTTCCTTTGTTTGTTGTTGTTGACCTGTTTAGTTCTAAATCAATTATATCGTGATCATTAAAAACTTCATGTTTAATTTATTAGTGATTGCTGTCATCATTACTTTTGTTCATAGTCATCTTGGCACACGTAATGCGATTTTCCGATTATCAAGTTCCATGTTTGTCATTCGATATATTAGAACTTGCGTGGGTGTTCCAAGCACACTTAAACTAAACATTGTATGCTGGAATTGAATAATCAATTGAATATCCATAAAAGTAGAATCTCGAGTACCGGTCTCATAGACACCTGAGTCATAATGACTATTGGATAACCTTGATTCGATTTATAATAAATCGTTTAGGTCCTAAGTTGTACTAGCGCGGTGGCGGATTTCGTTGTGAAATTTTTGCACACTGACTTTTATTTTGCTTTGTAGCAGATACCATTAAATTGAGTGTCTGCTGTGAAACAACTTATGAGACCGCACGTCAATGTGATGAACAAACGGAATAAAAACATCGTTTCAATAGAACGTTCAGTCGACCAAGCAAATGCCACAAAGTTCAGCGTGAACATTAAATAAAGTTTGACATTTACGAAGGCATCTTATAAGAGCATAAGAGCATCCTTTCGTTTCCGATACTCGTTTGCCTTCATTAAAAGACTACCGCGATCTTTCCCGCCCTAAGTCTACCTGTTGCTATGGAACTAAAACACGTATTGTTCACTAAATTGTTTATAAAGAGTTATTAGTTATTGTTATTGTTATTGTTTATAAAGAGTTAGTACTTAGTAACTTTTCTTCCTTGGTTATTTTCGTCATTAAAAATGTCATTAAAAAATTAAAAAAATGTCCCATATTTAATATAATATTGTGCTTAGATTCATTTCAACCTGTCAGCACTCCTTTATCGTTTGACATCGTTGGCAAACGTCGAAAGACTTAGAGTTGAATATTAATATTCTGTGCTCGTTCTCGACCTGCCAACTTTCCAACGGCCTTTGTCTGTCGGACACATTCGATCGCCAGGATATGTTGATTGCAGCGTTTCACCACATTTGCCACGCTTTCCAAAGAAGAAGTAATCAATTCTCAACTCTTCGCAGAATACATTTTTGCCTTACTATTTTATGTCAGTCTGCTAACATATTCCTTGAACATGAGCTAAGGGCTAGCTGTAGTCGTGTCGTTCAATTGAAGGTTTGTAAGATGCAATTTACGTAATTATGTAGGCAAGTCCACAAGATAATAATGTCTACCTCGTACCGGCAGCTGCTTAGTACGTAATTGCATGAATTGATCTCCTTGAGTTTGTTGAACGACGGAAAGCATTTAATACCAGATATTGTACAGTTTAGAAGTTCAAGAATTCCGGTATTTTATCCAGCCAGTTTGGTGACTGCAACGGTATCTCGTCATGTACGAATCAATTACGAAACGTGTTAAATTTTAATTCGACACCCAATCGTATTAGGCTCGTTTGCACATGCGTTATGCTGTAATGCGTATGGCAAGCTGGTATGTCCCATTCGCTTTCGAAATGTGGCATTGGGAACCTCGAGCGATACAAATCACGCTATTATACCTCGCTGTCCTTATAAGACCTGCGGACGAAAACCTTAAACCTGTAAACAAGGTATCTTCATTGAACAGTGCGTGGCGCGAAAATGCATTCGATATGGCATGTCAAAAGATTCATTCTTGATGGGTTTGTATACCTACTATAACATGATTTAAAAAAGATTCTGTACATAGTTTAAAAAAGCCGTGGAAATAAAAAAAAATAACAGGTTTGGAAACCGGCAGCACATTGCACAATTTTATGACTTCGTAACACTTTATTTTGTTATGTAATGATAAATATATTTCGCACCTGTCTGTCAGGTAAGAATTAATTTGCTCAAACATTGTGTTTAATGCAGCATTGAAAAATATTTTAAAGGTGAAGAAGTAGTTAATGGCGCAACCCTACTGATGCGCAAGCGCAACTCGGCGCGTGCCGTCGTGTCTAAAGCCTAAATTAAAGATTTTATCCCTTCAATGACTTCTTCTTCGTTTGTTTAAAGTATCTAAATATTTCCAATTATATATATTTAAATCTTTAAAGGCCACACGTCTATTTATCACCGAGATTTATTTGCTCGGCACTTGATTTTCTTGGCGATAAACCTTTTAAGTATGACGTTGTTTGTTGTTGTTTAGTATTGTTGTTTAATGAACGATTCGGAACGTGCTAAAAGTGTCAGGGCTCGGATAATTGTCACGCAGCGCGCGGTCAAGGCAATCCCATCTTGCAACCTGTTCGGACTGTTAGTTTGTGGCATCCAGTCTAGCGTTTTATCACAGTATTATGTCATCTAACTGCGACTGATAATTTAGTTTCTATTGCCCTTTATTTTATTCGTAGGAAAAATTACTCTTAGTTAAATGTTACGTCAAATGTCAGAGTTTTGTTTAAATCTTTTTCGGGTCTAATTTTCATTAACTCCATACGCAAACAAGGTGATTGTTTTAATAAATGTTTGCTTTGCACAAACATGTACATTGGCTTTCTCAGTGGAGAGTTTCATAACCTGTGTAACTAACCTTATTAGATGCTTGTGCTTTGTTTCAAGTTTAATTTGCGTTCATTAGTTCGTTAACAAGTTTTTATTCCACATCTAATGCGTCACAGTACTTTTTGTTTGGATCGCTGTTGCTTTTGTGTTGTTATCTTAGATTTCCCTGGGAATTTTTACATGGAATATGTCAACATCAATAATTTTTTATAGAAACAGCGGTGGGCTAAGGTCGTGTTATAAAAAATGATCTGTTTCTTGCAGTCGTGACTGGCTATAATGCGGCTGTGAGTGCGCACGCGCCGTTTCGGGGCCACCTCTCTAAGTATTTCGAGCTACCTCTATGTGGTCTGCCATGTGCTCCATTGTTGGCAGATTTATGATTTATAATACATTACCTTTGAAAACGCCAAGGTTCTAACTCGATACAGTGTTGTGCAAGCATATCAGATTTAACATTTTTATAATACCCGTAAATTGAATATGATATGTGCCATTGAACTATCCAATCAAAACTCAAATTGTTCTTAAATTTGAGATAAACATATAAGCCGATGTTTAAGTAACTACAAGTTGGATAACCTTCACATCAATTAAATAACTTATCAGTTAGTTTCCGCACCTTCGCCGTAGTGATCTTATACATCCGACGCCAAAAGTCTACTTAACGCTCAGATATTTTAATACAATTAATTTACTTCGTTTTGTTTATGATGCACATTAGTATGATTGTCACTCGAGAATAGGGAAGTGGAGCACAACCATAAATTATAACTTCACAGTCATATAAAGCCTTACTTACATTACATTATTTCTATGGAATTTAAATTGTAAATAACGCAACGGTTCCCTGATGAAGGTTTTATTGTAGTTTTAAATAATAATACGTGATGCTCTTTGATAATGCGACAGTGCGCTTTCGTTTCTTTGTTGTTCGCTTTCTTGATTCCTCGTTTCGTAATTTCACAAGAATGGTCGCATTCAGTTATTGTATGTAATCTCCCATATAATGCTCACTAGTCCGCTGTCATGTCTTACGCCCGTAATTGCTATTACGACATCTGGAAATTTTCGTACTTTTCACGTAATTTTATGTCGTTCTAAATAAATATACGTCTAGTTACCGTGTACGTGAGCCTTGTTAAGTTTACTATCGTTCGTTGTAAATGATGTTATATAAAAAAACTTCTTTTTGTTTCAGGTAAGAAACTAATGAACAAGCATTCTTCCAGTCTATTCAATTGGTAAGTTAAAGCGTGCTTCTATTGTTGATGTAATTTCGATTAAAAGTTGGGAGCGTCGATCGCTTTGTAATGTATTGCGATGAAATAAACACCAATTAGAAGATTTAAGATAGATAATCACGGCTATTAGTTACCCACTTCTATATTGTTTAATATGAGTGTCGCTTGTGCAATGAGTTTCAAAATTTTTCCGCTGTTCTGGGTGCTACCTTTTGGTGGTTTTCGGAGCGTGGCGGATAATAGGCAACCTTAGATTGCGCCCGAGTCCTTCGCTCGTGGTGCGAGGAAAGCTGCATATTTTAATAGCGAATTTCGCAATTTAGTGCAATTGCTCCGAGCGGGCGACCATTATCAGATTTATGTTTGTGGCAATTATTTTGAAGGTGAATTATTTGTGCGAGATATGTGCATATTACGTTTAGGGTATTTGTGTTGTCACGACAAACTACCGCTTTGCCCCGCGGAGCTGACGAGGCGCGATCGTCGGCGCTGAGAACATGCCCATTGTTCGAACCTAAACTAACACCGCGACAATTTTGTCTTGCCACATACATAACAGATAGTCTTTGTACATTGTTTTCTCCGCTACAATTTTCACAGACCTTGCTTTCATATAATTGCCTAGACAACTCGCGACCCGTCTTAATTCTACTCGTATCACTCCTCCCACCGATAACATGGACATCACGAATTTTAAGCCGGATGCGGATTTTTTGTTTACGGACGTACGAGCAGATGACGCAATCGGGGATTTGTAGTACCGTCACGTTTTGATGAGTTCGATTTGAGAGAACAGCTCGATGTTTTCGAGTGATTTGCATTAGATATGTAAACATGCCGTTGATTGTCCGCTGTGCACGTTTACTATAGTAATACCGGCACGTCTAGTGGCGTTATACTGTGCACATATTTTTGAGTTTCGAGTGAATTGGAGCGAGGTCGAGCTCCCCTGCCCAGTTGCCGTTCTGATGTCATGCGATTCTTATTAGAATCAAGGTGTGCGCATTATAATTGTTTCCTCCGGCTGCGACGCGGAAACATAACTTGGTGTATAGCCGGACATTTTCTGATTCATTGGTTTAACTCAAGGCATTCGAAGAGTATGTCACCACAGAGAGATATAATAGTCAAGCTGGAGTAGAAGGTTAACCGTCGCATAGGTGAACGTGTGTCATCTTCACGATCACTAACAACTGGGGAATGTCACAGCCTTTTATAACATTAACTTCACTAGATTTCTTAGTTTTAATTGCGTTACATTTTAAGTATACAATAGAAATGGAAGTTTGAAATGAACTATCTATAAGATTTTCTAGTTTGAAACGAACTAACATGTATGCATATTATTTCACACAATAGCCAATATTTTCCGTAAGACACCGACTATTAAGTTTTCCTAGATTGTAATCAAGCGTTATTGTGTTGATATCGCTTATAAAGCAGTTAATTTGGCGCGCTACTAGGTGTTGGGATACACGAAAATATCTCACGAGTTTCTAACATCCGCGTTTATAATTGATGTTTGTGTCGTTTTCACACAATTTACGATTGCTGGTACGCTTGTAACAGACAAATCCATTTGCCCAAATTGTTTACTTCCTCGAACGTTTGGCTCTATAACTATTTTATTTATGACTATTATTATAAAATAACTGTTATATTTATGTTCGTATGTAAATGAAGTTAGTGAGAATACGGTTACTGTAGTCGTACAATCATTTTCAATCGTCTGATTTTTAACGCGAAGTCGCGGAAGTCGGCTAATGTAAACAATATTCTATTATAATAGGTATATGTATAATTTTAAAGTGTTAGATGTGCTTATTACGATAAACAATAATGTTTATTGTTCGTTCACGATAATCATAGAATGTTATGTCACTTTAAACGAAAACATCGCATAACATACATTACATCTGTCGTTCTAGTTTCTTGCATGCACATTTTTTTTCTTTAATTGCTGCAGTCATGTTTGTATGTAAATTCTTTATGTTTTAGCTTTTTTTTAATAATCCAAACTAGTTTGGAACCAATCATCCGGCACATGACGTAACCCCTAATTTACAATTACGCGCATCTTTAGTTTTCTTTAGTAAATGAATGTCGAATGGTAATAGGGACCTTTACGAATCGATTTAATTTGTATTTCTATCACGTGTTGTTTCACGTACGTTTAAAGGGATCCCGTTATGCGGATGTATCGTATTACGTTAAAATGTTTCTTGTATTTTTATTCATTTATATATGACAGACAATGACGATGGAGTTTAACTTTTCTTTTATTTGATGTCATATATGTTCAGTTTTTTTCTTCGCCACTACATTCATAAATCAACCTAATAACTTGTCCCTTTACTACAAATGACTTTAATACCTTTGAAAACCGGCGTCGGCAAGTTTCAATTAAGATAGAAATTGTTTCCTAAGCATAATCGTACATCCATTAACCGCAGCCGAAACCTATTATTGTAAGTTCAATGGAGGCCGTCGCCGTAAAATTCCATTTCACTGACGAATCTTAAGCTCCTAAAGATTAGTATTGAATGGCATTGCGAAATATTTTGAATACGATCTCTGAATTAATCATTGATATATTCGAGATGTGTAGGCATTATTGTGAGTAGTCATTGTTTTACAACGGTTGAAATATTGATGCGTGGGCTAAGTACTAATTTGTCGAAACGGCCCTTAATTACATTTTATTACTACTTTGTTGTTTTGAAGAAGATTATCTTTAAAAGTAATTTAATAAAACAAAATTATTTTTTTTGCAATCGACAGTCCAATTATCAAGTGAGGTTTTAAGGTTATAGAATATAAAAATAGTCTGTTAATTGATTTTTACTGATACTCAGTCGAAACCTCGTTGAATTGATATTTTAAATTTTTAAGAACAAAACCAACGTTTCACAATAATCCTTTTGGCAGCGCACTTTTGTTTGTATTTTCTCACAGATGTTTCTGTACAGTCCTACGTCATTGAGTTTTATGCTGAAGGCTGAGCTCTGTGAAACTTTAACTTGAATACTTATGTCGCGATACGAGTTGCATTGTCTCTCGGGGCTCGTATGAAGCCGGTGCCGGCGTCTAGCCCGTGAGATCTAGGTCGGGGACCCAGCTGGACTTGTCATTCCTATGCAAATTACACTAGCTAAACGCACCGAACATTGTATTCTCATACAATTTCTAACTCTTATCGTTTAAAAGCCCTAATAAAAAATAGCGCTAAATCTATTATCGAGCGTCGTAAACAAACACAATCTTACATTTACTGATAACGGCTGAGGCTGCGGCTGTGAGTAACACTTCTGGAACGTGTTCGTTTAGTTGCACATGTCACGGGGACTTAGTTCGTTTCACTACACTAGAGTTTCTTAACACCAACGTTCGGTCACTGGCACATGCTGGGGTATACTGGGACTGGTGGTTGCGGGTGGTTGTCGCGGCGGTGGAATGTCTTCTGTCCCGAGGGTCACCGTTGAGTGGTGGGGTGCACGTGTGATCGGCAGGTCGAGCCGCGCATGAGTGGCGGTGGTGGTAGGGGCGCGAGAGTAAATACGCCGCCGTAAGCGCGTGCGCACCTCACGCACACAGCTCCACGGCGACGCATACGTTCGCTGTACGCTACGGGTGACGCGCAATGATGACAAACGCCGAACTACTGCGATGAGACCCTAGCCCTGGAGAAGATGCTTGAGTAACGGTCAACTACTCGATCGGGCGTTACGTATCCACTTAGATTTTTAGAACAATGTGTTAATTCTTGTACTTAAGCCGCGAACGAAACAGTCTATTTCCGGTTTTCGTATTATTTTTTATCTGTCGTTTGCGGTCTCAGTAAAGATTTTATCTTACGTGAGATGGTTTAATTTTCAATTGAATTTTTAGAAGCTTTTACTTAGTTTAAAATTTTTTGTATCGTTTGTAATGTAATTTTCAAAATTTTCTTCAACCTGCATAACATTTTTTAACTACTTGAAATTTGGCGAAATAAGTATGTAGATTCGGTGACGATACCATATTATACTAGTCGAGCTGATGTGATAATGGATCCGGGATGTAGGGAATTGTTGGCAATTGGTAGGACATTCAAAGGGCTTACTTTACGTATTTGATGCTGTGTTGTTGACATGAATTATTTTTTCCACAACATGATTAGGGTCTGAAGATAGATCCAGCTACTGGAACTCTCAGAGAGATTAGATACATATAATTGAGTTTGTGATAATTTACTTTGTTGTCATGGTTACCTATTTTCCATTACGCATGATGACGAGGTGGTGAAAATGAACTCGGATGATTCTCATTAAAACTAATTGACATGAATTGCACATTATTGGTGTTAATCAGTAAATATGAGTAAGACTAAAAGTAAAAAATAAATCACAAGTAAAATTAAAACTGTTTTAATGTGGGTTTCTGTAATAAAAGCTATTTTTAAAATTTTTACCGTTTTATTTATTTCTTTGTCATTTCGACGTGCGGTACAATTAATAGGTTATTAGTTATTGGTTATTAAGAAACCGTTACCTACACGTATCAATATATTAATATTTGTTTTGTAATAGTAATTTGTTTACACTGATCGGTCTATCAATATTTAAGTAGACACAACACAATAATTTTAAAATGTTGATATATTTTGATTTCAACTATAAAAATTTATTACACACAGAATTTATTTATTTTCATTACGGTTCTTGTGAATTACCTGTTTTTGATGGTTAAGCTGTCTGCGTACGACTTGTATGTATAGGTTCGTTTGCTGCATGGAGTGTTCTGCGTTTTTTGTCATGTCTTTGAAAATGTCCGCATCGCTGTTGTTTTGTGAAGGGAAATCATTAGATTGGCTTTTTCTAATTTGTTTTACCGATAATAGGAATAGACTAATTTAAGTAAAATATCTCGTTTGCGTCAGTTGAAATGCATCCAGTTTGAACAGGCCCTAACCCGGTATTCGGCTCGAGTCATCGAACTGGCAGCGTCCTCGGAAGGTCGCTCGGACCCAAGCGCGACCCATATTTGCATAGCTTCTAAATATATATCATCACTTAGCTTATACCATGTCTTTACGCATCAAGTAGTACAAAAAAAAAACAAAAATATCCCATTGCGTGAAAAATTGTAAACTTAAAACTTTCAAATAAATCTAATCATATCTCTAAAGCTTAATCAATCTATCGTTTAAGCTACATCGCGTCTCGTACGTACATACGTACGTACATATATTTGTATGAGATATGATGTATGTATATACACACTTGCAAATATAACTCTTTCGAGGGCAGTCGGGCAGGCACCTAAAAGGTGGACCGTAAACGCAACGGTAGATGGTTGTCTTATCAAGACTCCTGGTATTTATATAATTTAAGTAGAGTAGTACAAAAACAGTAGTTACAAAACATTTAACAAACAGATTGCATTATCAACAAAAGGTTCGGCCGGATACACTGCATCTCGAATCGTGTATTAAATTATTTGCATTTTGCTTGCAAACGATCCCGGATCTGTTTTTGCACACAAAACGAGTGAATATTTCTGTTACCCAGTCATGTCAAACATTATGCCGGCACGATAATTAAACATAGGTGGCTGGAATGCGGTTTTGATAAATTCGATTTGTTTAATTGGCCGCCGATAAAACTCCGGCTAAAGTTTGACAACAACAAATGTATTGGATATTTAAACGTTCGGACACTAATCAATCATTTTATCGCATATATTAGCAATTTTTTTTTCGGAACGCCATGAAACTGTTTATGAAAATGTATGTCAAACTTTTTTATAAATACCTAATATAATAATGGTCCTTCCAGCCGGATAATATTTTGGTTAAAGCAATGGCAAAAAATTACTTTTTCTTCAACTACTTTTTCTCTGCTGTTAATACGTATCTGGGACACGTAACTAGGTTAATATTTTCTTTAGAAAGTAATAATTAAGTTAATTAAATTAATACATATTATTAATATATTCAACTAAACTACTAAGCTAAGACGTAACTTGCTCTTGACTCAAAGAAAGTGCATAAAACGGTACGATGAATGCTTATAAAATTTAGTCCGTTTATTATACGAATTCATATTACGTATTAGCTATTATATAATGTTGTAATAAATAATTGAATGCCTTATAATGCATACTATTCTTATTAAAATTATACTTTAAATTGTAATTATAATTTTAATGGAATACATATTTCTATAAATACTTCTCTGTACTGAAAACTTTAGTAGGTACCTAATAAAAAGCATATTTAGTATACTTATGGTACAAAATTCGTCCTTGATGATTAGCTCTCTTTTAATTATCGTAATCACAATCATATAACTCGAAGAGGTCGGGTGATGTCATCTATAGGACCTCCGAGTCTGGGGTGTCTTGCGTCTATTCCATGTATGATTCGTTCAATGTTAATGGTTCAAGTATTGCCATGTCGAGAAGAGCAACATTCTTCTCATCGGCGCCATCCGCGTACTGAGACGCAGTTCACGACATTTTATTAGTACATGCCATAATTTCCCGCTGAGGTCATGATAACTGTTAAAGGGCGTGCATCTGGCCTGCGAGTCTAACATAGTTCGCATTCTTTGCGATGTTTCAAAGGTCAATCCAAAGAACAGGTATGCTAGACAAAGTTGTGATTGTATCGACAATGTCGTGTTGATTACGTTTAAATGATTTCATCATGCTCTGCAAACATTACACCATCTGCATGTTGGTGTAAATTTCACTTAGGTTTATGATAATATTTACTATTCCTTTTCATACAATTGCTATATTCGAGACTGCATTTCAACAATCAGTAGGTCTGAATTGTGTAGTGCCACTCGCGTAAGATCTATTTAGGTTTTATCACTCTAACCTGTGATTATTAACAAACTCAATCTTAAATTTGACCGTATCCGACGGAGATCGTAATAAATTGATTCATTACTACGGAGAATCATTTAACGCTTTATGTCTTAGAATATTCAACTCACGAAGTTTAAACTATGTATTATACCTGTAACCACTTATCTTTCTGTAATTATAATTTTGCGGTAAAAATTAAAGTTCGCCAGTATCGCCCTCATCACACGCTAAGTGAGTCCTAAGATCTTGTGTTTCGGTTGAGGAAGTGCGGATGCCAGAGACATCTTATTTAGGGCCAACATCTTAGCCCTCATGAGTAGCATTCTTTAACAACCTTCGATAGGACCTCTCCTATTCGAGGTGTCCGTGGTTTATCAACCATTTAACATCAGAACACCTGATACTCATTTACTATAAAAAATAAATTGAAAATTCGTACATTTACATACCTATCTTCTGTTAAAAAAATCGCATCAAAATTACTCCGTTTAATAGCTGACACGAGTTACATATATATAAAACTAGTTGACCTGGCGAACTTCGTACCGCCTGAGTAAATGTTGTGTTAACTTATTAGCTTCATGGTTCGATGGATGTCTTGATGTAAGGCTGCATTGCATATATTCCCT
>DWQK01002480.1:0-13095 GCA_018231225.1 Noctuana stator | reverse complement strand
TATGTTTTTTAATTTCCAATCATAATAATATACTAGTTTTCATTGTAATTCCTTCAAAGACGGCGGAAAATAAATTTTTAAAAGTAACAATTTTTATGTTTCAGATAAAAATATATATCCAAAGATGTATGTTTTAATGATTTGTCTATTGAGACCCGCATTTGGTCTTCAAGCGGACGATATCAATGTCTCATTGGATTATTTTAGATACAAAGATGTAAAAAATATGGTATATCTATCTTGTAGCTCTCCAACAGGTTAGTAAAACCGGTTGCGTTGAATTGTATAGATGTAAACTGTGACCATCCTCTGCTCAACAATATGTTTAAAAATTAACGAATTATTAACTGTACTTAGTAGCACAATTTTAATAAGTACATAGGTAGCTTGTAGAGCGAAGGCTCAATAGATTTTTGTGTAAAGCATAAATATGAATCTTACCTACATACTCGTAATTGTGGTATTTGTTTGTTACTATAATTTTCAATTCTTATTAAAAAACCAACAAATATAATCTGTTCTGAAATCGTCGTGAGTGCATAATAGATTTTTTTGGAATATAAAACTAAAATCTTATCATCCTACGCGACTCGCTGAGTTATATTTTACGAGTGTCGTAAAAAATTTTATCGACTGAAAAGCAAATCTTCTTTAAGTACTCGTACCTATATTGTAATTTTGAATAATATTTTTATAGCCAACAGAATAATTAAAGTAGAACCAATACTTAAACATACTATATATTATACTCTTTGCGCCTTAAAAAAAGAGGAGGTACTCAAATCGCCAGTATTTTTTACTCCGGGTTACAAATAAAATACCGGGTGTTACAAGAAAACTGAAAAAATTACTATAAACCAAATAACACGTATAACTGTGCTTGTTACAGATACTAAAAACTTCGCTAAAACATTCATAAATGAGGGTAAAAGTGTTTCAGTTGAAAATATCAACAACAAAACTAAATATTTGAAAAAAGAACAAATTCAACGGAATTCATTGGTTGGTGTTATACTCGATGCAGCTTGTGAAGGAGTGGAGAATGTTCTTGAAGATGTTCGTTTAAACATTTTTTTAAACTATAAATAGGCTTGCGTTTGATTTCAATCACTCCTAGGGCCTCATTCACTATGACATTAAAACACGTAACACGGCGCGCATATTATAAATTTTCAATTCCATACACAATAACGCACTTTCTATAACGCATATTTAGTAGCGTACCGCGTTTATGTTTTAAGTACGTTACGATTTTACGCGTTATTGTTAAGGAATCTCTTGTCTTATAGCAAATAAAGTAGTAAGTAAGTTAGATAGAGACTAGGATGTGGGTACTCTTGCCTTATTAACTAATTTATTGATTACTTGCTTCCGAGGCAATATTGATATAGGTACTTATTAAATCACACCGTTTTAGGCTTCAAGAGAAAGCTTGTTAGATGCAATGCATTCGTGGCTATTACTCGATAATTCTACAGAACTTGAACTGGATGGAGTGTTCCAACGGTTGAATTTAAGCATTGACACTGATTTAGTTCTTGCTAATCGTCTGGGTAAGCCATTCATACTTCAGAGAAATTCCTTAAGAGTTCCTAATAATATTGTATCTGCCTATATCATTAGTTTAGTATGTTAACATTTTTAATGCATACTTTTTTAATTATATTTTATACATAAAAATGCTTTGTCTTAACTGACTGACGGATCAATGCACAGCCTAAATCACTGATTGTAGGGACCTGAAACTTGGAGGATGTTCTCTTTGTATGACGTAGGTGTCTGATACGAAATGCTTTTCCAAAAATTTACCTTTAAGGGGGTAAAATGAGAGCAAAATTTGTATGGAACAACGTAGTTGGTCCAGTTAATTATGAAATCCACGCGGACAAAGCTGCATAAGCTAGTTATTTTGAAGTAAGCTCACGCCAACTTACGTAGTTAGGAATGTAAACCAGGCGATCGGAGAAGTCAATTGACAATAAATACTAGTAAATGCTAATTCATCGTTCCTAGGAGACCATTACAAGCTAATTGACGTATTCAACTTCGGCAAAATCCAGGGAAATTGTCTGGAGATGGAAGTCTTGGGAACATGGAGTCGAAAAAACGGTAAATAATTTCCAGACAAATTATTCAAAGATTCTCCACTTTGATTCTGATTCACGTTTCACAATTTCAGGTCTGAGCGTCTCGCAAAGCAGATTCAAATATTATGATCGCTGGGATTTCCACAATTTGACGCTTCGAGCCATATCAGTGGTGAGTGCTGAATATTATTATAACATAGACTCGTTTGCTCTCAGCCACTCATATTTTATGATGAGACAGCTCACTTTTTATGACTGTTATCAAAATTAAAAAGGAAATCATAAAATATTTAGCCATCAACAAGCTTATTAGTTTTAATATTTTATTGATAAAATGAAATTAAAATTACAATAAAACTTTCGATGCATTTTTAGAAATGCATATTATATATTTAATAGCCATTCTCAAACACCTTATGTTATTATTAAATCAATTATTGTAACTTTTTACTATCATAATAGTAAGTTTAATTATTTAACTTTACCTTTTCTATTTTCGCGTTACAAATAGTATTAAAGATTGTTTTTTTTTATTTCCATACTTCTATACCTAAGTATTTTGTAAAATAATTTACTAAGTACTGTGACTTTTTTAACCCCATTCATTTAAATCTTAACTCCCGCTGAATTCCGCAATTATAAACACCTATATCCTGCCTCTCTTTTTAGATTCTTGATCGACCCAAAACCTTCAAGCCTGAAATGTTGTCTGAACTTAACTACACACCAGGAGTAGCCGCTATGACTAAAATCACAACTCGTCTTCTAAACATCCTAAAAGAAATTCATAACTTCAGGTACTCGTATATCTTTCGTTCTTTAATTCTGAATAACAAAAAGTCTTCATTTACTCGTAGTACTAAATATAAGTTTTGTTTTCAATATGTATTCACAGATTTAACTACACTATTGCTGGTCGTTGGATTGGATCACCATTAAGAAATTCTACATTGGTAAGTTAATCTACTACTTATGAGCCATGGTGTATTGCTTTATGATTGAAGTTATGACCAACTCAAACCGACCATGTGCTTCAAACAGGCAGTAACCAACTCCTTATACTGGCGGGAACAGGATATATCTAGTACTTGTGCCCGGATTTTTCCTCAGTGGCTCGACTGGGTGGACATATTCCATCCACCAGCAACCAGGCTAGAGTGAGTTTCATTGTTTTAAAAAAAAATTTAATATAGTAGATTTGATTTCATTTTACTAGGCTTTCATTTTACTAGGTCATTTTGTTAATATTAGCTGCGAAATGTCTACCTCAGTTATTGATAATTTTTCAGCACTAAATTTGTCAGCATTAAATATTGTTATATAGATGTCTAACTTTGATAAATGCTATAAATATAGTTAAAATAATTCTTAAAATTACATTTTCAAGAACAAAATTCTACTACTTGATCCCATCGGAGGGCGTGGGCAACTACGACAACAGGTTTCTTACGCCACTATCAGATAGCGTGTGGTGGTGCACGGTCGCGTTTGCAGTCATCTCTGTAGTGGCGCTGGGTGTCGCTGGAGCTGTGGAGAACAGGCCTCAAGCAGGCCTGTATGCTGTATTTAGCGTGCTTGCAACAATAGCTCAACAAGGTATGCTGAAAAAAATGTAAAAAGCTAAAGCATGCTTTCATTATATTATGGAATCAAAAAAATCTAAATTACTTATAAAACAACTTAGAAAAATTTTTACAAAGTTGACGGAAAGAAACTTTCCTAAGATTAAAAATTTAATGCATTTCCTTCTAGCGTATGAAGATGGCGTGCAATTAGTCAACGAAGCATTTTCGAGCCAAAGTAAGTATCTCAAGTCGAGTGCTAATTAAATTTATACGAGTGCTTAAGTTTTCTTTGAAAGTAGATTCTACCTTGCATCTCTCACGTTTGAATGTATTCGCTTTCTATTTAAAGTTTCATGAAATACATCACTTTAAACAGAGTTCTGAAATTGACCTCAGGCTAAAGAACTATAATACCCTTTTAAAATGTAGCTACGAACCCGAGAAACTGAAACTACTAGTCATGTACAGTCAGATAATAATAAATTAATATTGGACATTATCTTATCAGGTCGCCGCCTGATCCTCCTCGTCATTGGTCTTACCAGTATGTTGCTGTACAACTATTACACCAGCAGCGTCGTCTCCTGGCTCCTGAACGCCGCTGCTCCTACCTTGGCCAATCTGGATGGTCTCATCAACAGCGACTTGGAACTTGTGTTTGAGGATATTGGATATACCAGAGGATGGCTTGATGTAGGTTACGATTTCTTGATTTATTTTGATTGATTTTTGAACTTCTGGACTACTACATCCCGTGTAATGCTGTCAACAATACTTAGATTAGTTTTTTACCGTGGCTAAAATATTGTTTTGAATTTGTTATAGAATCCTGGATTTTTCTACTACAGTGGCTTTAAAAATCCCAAGGAAGACGAACTTAGAGACAAGAAAGTGAAGTTTGAAGGCGTACCGCTAAACTCTTACAGCCAGTTACAGAAGGAATAAAACTAATACGATCTGGTGGTATGCTAAGTGTTTCTGCTATTGGTGGTCATATTATTATTTGATTTTCATCAAATACTGTAATTATTGTTGATGATTCATGAGAAGTTTGCAAAATTAGTTTAAGAGTTTTTGGCTCTCAAACACTTTTGCTGTTAACAGAGTAAGGCCTATGTAAGGAAATACATCAAGCAAATATTTAAGTACATACCGTTAAATTCAAACTCTCCAAGATGCACGGTCCATAGAAATAATCAGTGAAACTTGCGAACAAGAAAGACTACAACAAACTCCGAAGACAAACGATAGTTATGTAAATTCGCTTAAAGAAACTTTACAGCTGCAATATCATAAGTTTGCTGCAACTGAGATGGATTTTCAAACTTATTTTCCAACTCCTTTTTGCTATATCAGTTAAGTTTAATTTTACTTGATAGGACAAAATTATTATACAATTTATTAAAGCATAGGACTTGCAGCGGTCCAAAAAACGTTAAATACATAAACTTAGCGTCAGAATCGTGGACAATTTTCCGATTTTTTTAATTTTAGGGTTATCATTTTGAGCAGAAAATAGCTTAAATCAGAGTTAATAAAATTAGTGCTATAGCAATTTTTTTAATTTATCAAATCTTATGCTTAGTAATGCTACTAATTTTGCAATTACTAACATGGTTCCCTCAGGATACGCCTATCACACTGAACCCTATACTGCCTACCAAGCTATATCCAAAACTTTTAACGACGAAGATTTATGCAATCTGGGTTCCCTACAGATGATGAATCCAGCTCCAGTTTACATCATGGCTCAGAAAAAGAGTCCATATCGAGAGTTCTTTACTTGGAGGTAAAATCTGTCTTTTCCTAGTTATGTTTACTTGATTAATGGACTTACTGTAACACTTTCAGGTAGAGTTTTTGCGAATAACATTTAAGATTTGTTTCTAGAGAACGTTTCTTTTGTTTATAACTTAACCACCAAATTTCAGTTTAATGCGTCTTCAAGAACGAGGTCATATATCAGAATCTCGAGCTCGCGTGGGTGGGTATACCCCGACTTGTTCTGGAAGTACACCCCGTGCACTGGCGTTGGGACAAGCGGCACCTGCATTCGCTCTTCTCGCTGAAGCCATGATGCTGTCACTGATAATACTGGCTTTAGAGATCTTGTGGCATAGGTAAAAAAGTCCTGTTTTCAGGAAAATGACATTAAAATTTGGCCATCATTTTTTCATACAACAACTATTATCTTTAGCAAAATCGCTGAAACACTAGTAAATATTCATATTTTGTAAATAAGGATCAAAAGTAGACCATAAACACAAATTTTACAGTTCATTCACAAAATCGAACGTTCTTCTAAGCCATAAACTTTCCGCTTTTACCAGATTGGGCAGCAAAAACGGCGATCGAACGCACCGTGATCGCACATATAACGCAGGAGAGGCACATCGCAGGAATAATTCCCGGGGAGCATAAAAAAACAATAAAGGGAAGATGTTTGACGGCCCGCGCCGTGAGTAAGGAGCAGAGTTAAGACGGCTTCAGATGAGAACTAAGAACACGCGACAATTTCAATGGAGAATGCACATCCTTTGATGAAATAATAGGATAATTTACAGAAGAAGCCATTGTAATTAAAGTTTGAATCTAACTTGTACTTGGGATCTGTGCCGGGCATTTTATAAATTCATGGGTCTATGATGCTAATGATGATGCACTTGAAGCACCTGTTTATTTTAGACAGTAGATATTAAAACAACTAATGAGTGTAACATTAAATTTAACAAAAGGACCGCGGTGTTGTCGGACGTTGTGTATAGAATAGATGTTTACGAGTTGTTAAGACCACTTAACACGGTTGGCCAACATGATAGTAGTATAGATGAATGGAAATAATAGATTATTGATTACTTTAAAACTACACAGGTATACCAGGCAAGCATAAATGGAATGTACAAGTAGTTTTTGTAGACTGAATTCAAACTAAAATCTAAAAACGCGTAACGTCTGACTCTTCCATGCAGTGAGTAATGGAGGCGCGTCGCCGAGGCTATCTAAATCGCTCCGTTATAAATGATGCGATCAATTCTTGTTTACTCCCGAGAGCCTTCATTGAATAAAGCTTGATGCTGCACTGAGTAGATGAGCTCTTTTTATTAAGCTTTGAGATTTTAAACGATATCGGCCGGAGATGAAATTTTTTGCTATAATGAAAGGTCATTTATTTTAATAAAAATAAGTTTGTTAGAGGAACTTTAACTGATACGTGGTTTTTGATGTTATTGCGATAGTATGTACACAAAAAAAATCACAGATACAAAAATATAAACACAAAAAGAAATTATTATACAAAGGCACAAACTATAACTTAAAAAGGTTTTATGTATAATTATGAATGGGGTGTAAAATACATTATAAAAAATATTAATAATTTTTTTTATTGTTATTTTTGTTTACGAAGTATACTATGATACTTGGTTCAATGATAATGCTAACTATCCGATACATTAAGTAGAAAGAAGTGAAGAAGACCATTTAGCAGGTATTTTTTTAATGTGTTTAAGAAAAAGCCTTAGCATTCCCGATGCGATATTAAAAAATGCGGGGTCGGGTATATATTACGAGTATATTCAATGTAATATTTTTCCCCCATTTTCGCTGGCAATATATTTCATCTCATAGAGTCTGATGGATCGCGCTACAATTTTATTACTAGCTTTTACGGGAGTAGTTCTCGATATTTTGAATAATGCAGCTTACATTTATGAATTTTTGAAATAAAAATGGACGGGAATTTTAAACCTATTGTGCGAGTAGTGGTCTTTTTACCTTTTAAAATATTATATAGTTTTATTTTAGTTTGTTGGAACATAAAAGTATCATAATCACTGATCTCCATTGTCTATTCACTGGCAAGGCTAATAAAATGACAGATAGTCTTAGGCCAATTTGAAGCGCCTCTTTTCATGTGAAGCTTCTCGGAACTAAAATTTACGTTGTATGTCGCTTTATGCCAATTATAATAAGGTGGTCAATCTGTACCTTTAGTTCCAAGTAACTTTGCCACAATCAGCACTAATATGGTCATTATCAAAGAGCCTCAAAACTATTGTGTCTACCAGAGTATTCTAAAGGTCAGTTATCAAAATATATTCGTGTTTCGATAAACACAGTGGTTTTAAACATTTGAAGATTGTTATTAAACATAGTTAGAATAGTTGAGAACTGCGGTGTAGTTGTTTATGCCACCTCGAGACATAACCGTAGTACCTACTTAGGTTTTAGGTATGTAAATTTACATAAGGTTAGGTTAGGTTAGGTTAGGTTAGCGTCACGCAGTTTATAATGTTTTCAGCTCAAAAGCATCAGAGAATAGCATTAATTCAAACGACGCGACTGTAGAAAGTTAGTCTGTGATAAATTTATATGTTAGAGACGTATACAAGAAGCAAAAATATGACTTGAATAAATACGAGAGTCAAGTTGCCGTTAAAATGGAACGTGGCACTTGGGAATTTGACGTACATTTTTTAAAGTCAAGACTTTATTCGGGTCAGAAAGTATCTCAAAGAGATGATAGCGGAAGTGAAAAGGTTTTATCTCTTAAATGTCGGTCTGTTATATAATCATGATATTGTTGTGAATCGCCGGGAAGCTTTTTGAACTTACTATAATATATTTACTAAAAAAATTAAAAAATGAAAGAAAAAATATTCTTTGATAGACCTTTATCTATTGTTAAATTCTGAACCGGCAATAGCTCTGAAATTCAAATTATATGGGCCTTATTCTAAGGACGGGATCAAAATCCCAGATCTACACCACCACGCATCAATGACTCCACCACGCTACTCCTATGTTGATTGCTGGAGATACGGGTTAGACGCCAATCTGTGTCGGATGTTGTCAAACCGGGCAGTTCCAGCATCCGACCAAGTTTAACGACTGTTATCAAACGATAACAACCGGGACCGACGGCTTAACGTGCCCTCCGAACCACGGAAGCGCGCATGTAGTACTCGTAACTTGCAGTCACCCATCCGAGTACCGACCACGCCCGAGGATTAGTTAAATCGATAGGATAATAGCATACTTAAAGTACTAAGCTAAAGAACCTTACAACATCCTTATATAGCTGTTTTAACTATTTTAACAATATGAAGGTATTCTTTTCTCCTTTCTTGCTTTGAGAAAATACTGTATTTTAGTTGACATCATCTAATTTCTGTATTTGGAGACTTAATCTCTTACAAGAATTCGAAATTGATCTCTTCAAAAAGTATTGGTAAACTTGAGAATGTTATTAAGTCCTCTTTTCATAGTAAACCAGGTAGAATTTTAACGGCGCGACGTTTAATGCAGTCATTATACAGCGACACGCGCACCGCAGACAAATGCATTTGCATACAGATGGGAACTGTCGCCGGGTTATTGCATACTTTAAGCACAAAGCTAAAAATGCCCTTATTCCACTTAATTATAAAGCTATTTTGGCCATTTAAAACATTTTTGATAGAGTCATACAATCTTCTGTTGGAGTTTATTAACCTTAAGCCTTCATTACCACTTTTGTTATTTTCTTTTTTGTTCCTTCAGTCTTTCGTTCAATTGAATCGCTCTTAGTAGTCCAGCTCTTTTTGATGTTTATGTATTACACATAAATAACGCTTATTGAAGCTCAGACTGCAAAATAAATCCTTGAAGTCTATAAATAGGTAATCAAAAATGTTTGAGTTTGATTTTTCGCCAATGAAAAAATGACACGCTCCTTTGAAACGTAAAATTCATTGCACATAATCGCACGGTATAATAGGGTATCAGAGATACTAGCAGAGACGACATAATCAGCCAGGATCACAGGTCCACTGAGGTGGAACGGACCCTCCCGGTCTATGGAGAATTTTCTTATCAGCACTCAGCATCATATTGGGTACATGTACGTTTAACTTTATTACATTAAATAAATAGACTGGAGCTGAATGTCGTTGAAGGAAAACAACAAATATTCAATCAACAAAATAAACACAAATTTAAAACAATAACTTTACAATCGAGTTCAAAAAATGGTGAACTCGACTATATTTTTTAATGTTTGTTACCTCATAACTTTCGACTGGATGAACCGATATGGATGATTCTTTTTTTAATTGAAAGCTGGTGCTTTCTATATAGTCATGCATTTGCATTGCATATTGCAATTCGGTCCATTTCTGATAACGGCATTCATTAAAAAACTACGTAAGTCTTAAATCTGCAATTATGTGCGCGACAATTTAAAGTCGGTTGTTTTTGTAACGCGAGTTATAACTTTTATTGGTACATCAAAAAGCAGACTCCACATTGCCGCAAGATGAAGGGAACCTCACCAAAAACTAATTATTGAGCAAAGTAACGCTACCAAATTAATTAGGTGTTAGTGTAAGTTTCAACAGCTAATGGAATATCACGCACAATATTGAATTCCATTTACTACTTCAATATGGAGTCTCTGATGTTATTGGGTTTATGATTAGAAATTGATTGCAGCTTAATTATATGTTCTGATTATCTGATAGCTCATCAATTTTCTATCGCACTGTAAAATTGGTTTTCACAGATGGTAAGGAGACAGATAGTCTTGCCACAGACTACACAGGTGCTACCACCTGTCAAAAGTCAACTTGTCAAAATAAGATCAATAACCTGTAGTCAGTATTAAAAGATTAAAGGTTAAATTGTAATGAGATTTTACATTCTAATAAAATTGGTAGAACTAATAATTGCGGAATAAAATACGTGAGTTAAGCCGTTTATACTATTAAAAATGTATACAGACTCACGAACCATTTAATTATAAAAATGGATAACTTTATAATTTTACGCTCAGAAATTTTTTTGAATCTTGTGAAATTTTCAAACCTTCATCGATATTTGTTACATAAAATATTTTGATTTTAAGTAACTAGTTTACATAGTCTTTACTTTGTATTTACATCCAATGATGCTCGAAAAATAACACAAAGAACAACCGTAGAATAAAACTCGAAGGACCAACCATTTGATCCATATTCCGTCGGTTTCGCGAAATATTTATTCCCAGAACATATTCGTCCACTAAAACCAATTGCATAGATGTTTTATGAACGAAAAATGCATCGCCAACGCTTTTATTGTCAGAGTCAGTAGCTTGTCGTCGATAAATCGCAGGCGCATGTCCGCAGTCGATCGCCCCGAGTCAATATTGAGCTGAGCTTTATGAAGCGTAAAATTTTTATGTGCCCAACACTTCACTGGATTGCATATACCATTAATAATGGGAGTATAAACGATTGTACATGTGTGAACTTTGAGGATGTTAAATATATTAATTTGTCAATGGATTTTCTCTCATGTCGTATTCGAAGTTGATGGAAGATATTTATAACTAACTAGCTGTGCCACGCGGTTTCACTCGCGTCAAGAATTTTAACGTAATGTTTGATAGCCTATAATCTTCCTAATGAATGTAACTATCATACACAACAAGAATTTTTCAAATCTGACTTGTAGTTCCAGAGATTAGCGCGTTCAAACAAACAAATCAAACTCTTCAGCTTTATATATTAGTACAGATGCAGAAATGTTTAGTGAACGGGGAAAACAGTGGGAACTTAAATCAGTGTCTGTTTCAGACAAAATTTATTCGTACATCCTTAATTTAATGGACACCTTAAGCTGTGAAGTTATCACTCTAGCTTCTTATCACTTAGAACAATGAAGTTTTAAAATGGTATGTGGGCTGGTATAAATCAACCAACGCACTCTGAGCACTAATCAACTCATAACTCCACCAATTCGTACTACATTAACATGAAAACTGACACGTTTATATCGCAAACCCCTATCTAACAGAAAACTGGCAACATTTCATATTGGGCCGTTCCATTTGTCAAATTTAAAGCACATCGCTCGAACAGGTCAAAACGCTAAAACCGCCCAAAGATATAGGCATCGACAACGTTTCAACGAGTTTGTACATTTTACGCAACACAACAGTTCCGAATGTGATATCGGCATATATCACAAACAAAAGCGCTTACGGCGGCACAATAAATCAAACTTATAAATCAAGTGTGGGAACACACCCGAATTGTAAACCGCACGACATTAAAAGTTGGACGGCGCCGGCCGCGACCGAGGCGCCGTCAGCTTTTCACTTTGTTAGGATTTTCTTTGTGAGGCCCAGCCATATCTGATGGCTCTTTTACGAGGGCCAAGATGTGAGATTGTAGCGTATAATTAGTTACAGACAATTAATAAAATCTACGGGTCGTGCCAGTAGATGAACAGCTGGTACTTCAACATTTCCCAGATACATGTGGTATTAAAAAACTTACCAGTCTTAAACTTATCAGTCTTAGATCTATAGATTCTTAGGACTTACTTTTAGAGGCTGGCACACAAGCAGATCTATCTCTGTTTCCTGATTTGTATCATGTTTTGTATCTTAAGAGTACATCAAATACAACTCTTGGTTTTTTAAACCACTACGTCTCGACAGAGCTGTTAGCTTAGCGTTATGAGCTGAATAAGATTCTGACCAACTTTTTAGAAATGGGTGCAGCGTTAGGACATTAGGATAACGATACTCTAAAATAATGTACTGTTTTTAATCAAAGAAATAAGATGAAAGAAGAAGAAGAAGATTTTATCGTATGGATTATTCCAAACTTCTTGATTAATTCTATTTATAAAAATAATGACAATAAGTTCGACCTGCCCAGTTACAAAAAACCGCTGTAGCTTGCTCCTCGTAGGACGAGAAGATCACAGCCACATTGATCTATTCTCGCTGAAAGGGTTCACTTCTAAGCCACTGCAGGGCACCCGAAACGGTTTTGTTCGATAAGACGCTTCGTCCCAATCTTTCTGACAAAAAGTCCCGTTATCAATTTAATCATCGGTTACTTTTATAAAGATTTTTTTCGGCGACTGATACTTGGATTTTTATAATGCTTCCAAAGTCAAAGGACTTGTGGATAAAGGGTCCGAATTAATAATGTTAAGTAAGCCAATAATGGATCTTATTTTGGAGAGGACTCGAGAAGTTAATGCAGGATTGAGAGGCTACTTAGAATCAAGGGAAATGTATCAACATTAATTTTGCTGAGAATTTCTGTGGTCAAGCTTTTAGTTGATATTGCTGTAATGGAAAATAGAGGTTCAGGGATTGAAGTAAAATCTGTTTCAAAATAAAACTAGCTGAGTGCCCCTCAAGATTTAATCTCACTTAAGCCAAAAAGATATTGAACTCCCTAGTCGATATTTTAATGCTAGCTAAGTATGAGTTTTGAATAAAATATGACCTTATATTTGATGTTGCTCTCAACATGAAAGGTTTTTGGCCTTTTATTTTTACTTCTACAGAATAAAGTAAATCTAAATATGTGATCTTTATCATCAGGATAATTAACAATAAGCCATTTCTATTATGCTTCAGCTTCTGCGTCAAATTAAATTTCGCTGAACTTTTCATCACA
>DWQK01002479.1:0-13100 GCA_018231225.1 Noctuana stator | reverse complement strand
AACGTACAAACTGTCAGCTTTATACATATTATTATGAGGTATAGATTTAATAGTTCTTGCAAACAAAACTGTTAATAAAAATATATTTATGAAATTTTGCACAAAAGCACCTAAGCAGACCCTGTATAGGTCTAAAGAAATTTCTTCCAACAGACCGCGGAAACAGAAATTTTAGTATTTTAGGTTTAAATCATCACCAGTTGTGGTGTAAGGGACAACTTTAAAATAATCCGTTTGTTAGTATCCGCTATTTGCCTGTTGCAGAGTCTATATTGGCAGCTAAACTCAATACGACTCAATCAATGCTTGTTTCAGAGACTGAGAACATTAATTAATGGTATTCGAGCTTAATTGTAATCCAGCTCCCCTTGCAGTACTTACCCCTAAAACAACCATGTAAATTGCATTACATGCGTGTGGTTAACTAAGTAGAGAAAAGGTGCATAGCCTGCATACATACGATGGTACGGTCTAATATTTTACGTAGAGTATGGAAAACAGTGTCTGATCTACAAGAGAGTCTAAGACCTTTAAGGCTAACCTCTTCCCCCTCCGTCTTTTGAAAAAAAAAATTGACATTGAAAATATTTTAATTCCCAATATTGTCTCTTTAGCTTGGACGAAGCTTACTTGAAATTAAAATCCTGAATTACAATTAAAATATATTCAGTACACAATATAATTATTATGTATCAAACTGATCCACATTAGAATATCGACGGTATACGCTTTAGCTAGAGCCTCTCAATGGATGGAAGAGAGATGTAGAACTGTGGGACTCAGTAAACCAGTGAATAGTACTGCAGGTAGTATGAATGCAGTTACGAGTAGTATAAAAACGTAAGATTGAGTGTGTCTTCAATATTCGAATCTAACTTGTATTATTTAACTGTGTAAGCTCCCGCGTCGAGCTCGGCTGACCTACATCGTGACTGCTAGCTGAATAGGACACTCCACATTTATCCGCACAGTTTCGCTCCTGTCGATAAACACAAAAAAATAAACTAATTATAATAATATGTTAAATATTTTGAACAGCTATCGTTATTTGCAGATTCTTTTAAGCATATTGAAACTCTCTTTCCACGCTTCTATATTTTTTTTACCATTTTTATAATTTTTTTACCATAAAATATCAATGACATAATTTACGTTGTATCTGAATTGAACTTATAAGATACCTGGGAAATAAAATTATACATTGTTAATTTTAATTTTAATCTCCTACAACTTAGTTTTCCAACATCATTTACGTTATTAAACCTTATGCTTTGTTCGTCTCATTATTTCTTATGTTATCTTTGTTACTTTTGATAAATATGTTACGCTCGTATTACTTTTACAGCAACTTTTAACAATTTTAACTATTTATCTTTTAACAATTTATTATTATGGAGTAGAACCGACGCCAATAAGTATAACTACGCAGGAATTATAGTTTATATTATTATTGTTAGGTAAGTTCATGTTCACACTTAAGTTATCATATGGGCATTATGCATAACCGCACTATGCATGATGTGATATTAATCGCTTGGACGGTAATACTTAGATAAACTTTTTACCATGAATAAGTGTGACAATTTTCTTAGCTGCACAGTTTAGTTAAGGACTCATACAGCGGGAAGATGGTTAATTTATTATGTTTATCTGTTTATTTTCCTTTTTCAAATTCTAAAATGTTAACAGTCTTTAACGAGATTTTAGAAGTTTACTAGTTTATTTCAGAAAGTATCCAACATTTTACGATCAGCAAATTTAACTTGCTCGCTCTTAGCTTAGAAAAAATCACATTATTTTGAAAGTATTTAGAAACTTAATTCTTGTTTAAAAGAATATTTTCGTAAATCATACAAAATTATTTGTAAATAATACAAAAATTTACATAAAGAGAAAAAATTTAATATTATAACAATGTATAATAATAAATATTCTCGCGTCGTAGAAATTATCGTAGTAGTATTAGCTTTATTTATAAGATGATCAATAGTGTTAAATAAATTAACCATGGAAACTTCCAACTTCAAATACAAGAGAAGTCCTATCTGAAAGGGTTTATACTCGTAGATGCATTGCTAGATTGCTACTCATGAGGCCTGAGATGGTAGCCACAAATAGAGTGTCTAAAACATTCGCAACTCTCCGACTGAAACACAAGAACTTGACACAAAACTTGCTTCACGGCGGGTTAAGAGGGAGTTTTATTTTAGTTTTATGGTTTCTTAAGCCCTTTTCTTAGTTAGTGCAAAAAATCCATAAGCACGTATGTCCACCCTGCTATGCTTCTATGGGGTATCGATTATTCCGTGCGCGCCCCGCGCCGCCACGCCGCATCCCCTCGCCTACGGGGGCGTTACCATTTATTCACAAATACTCATTCATAAATTATGTTTGTTAATGGCTTTTTCATTTGGTTTTTATATTTTTTTAATTAGTCATTCAATTGAAATTCTAAAAAACTTTTACCAAAAAATGATGATGACGGCGAGGGATCGGAGAAGGTGATCAAGAAGTAAACAGCTTGTAGGAAAGCTTTTGAGTTTAAAGTTCATTAGTCAGTGACGTTTTCAGTAATAGTGTGAATCTATAAAAACAAGGTAGTTCGATTTCTATAAAATGACATTAATTTAAAATAGAGAAGAGGTTGGTTTGCCACATTCTAACAAAACTTTTTACGAGTACTTAACTAAATATTACCAACAAGTAGAAATTTGAGTTTAAATACTATCATACATGTTCGTTCAATACTCTGTCAACAAGATTCTCCGTTTATTCTGTACATACATCAGCACGCTGCAACAATTCTGAATAGTATAACAAATGTTTTCTAACAATAACAATCAAAAAGGAAACTATGATATTTCACAGTTCGTTAAACAGATTTTAATTACTTTCATATGCCGAATATAAAAAAATAGGTAAGTACTACACATTGTTAATTGGTTAGCTAAGTTACAGTAAAAGTTAACATGCATATAAAATTATTTTAGTTTAATAAAAATAAACAAAAACTCCACAACAGAGTAATCTTGATTTTTCTGTTTATAGGCATTTTCCTGGTGGAATAGAAGGGAAGCGAAAAAGGGCAAATAATGCTCGACACATGCTCAGCCGTATTTCTGGTCCATTAACTTTGGGTAGTCCATGAAAGTTTCTTACAGGTCCAATTAGCTGCGAGATAATCGTACAAAGCTTACCTATGACGTGTTAAGCACTATTAGTACAACACTGGTTTCCAATCAATAAAATAAATAAACAAAATTAATAAAAGATTTGTGAAGAAAAGACGAGACAGGAAATTGTGTTAATATTATATTATTATAGTACGAGAACAAGCGTGTCAACAGATAATGATTATTATAATAAAATAATTGACTACGCCTCTTGTAAAATTTATGATTTTAGATAAGCGGAAAGTCGACAAGTACCTTATTTTTTTACCCAGTTTTAATTCCCTTGTGAGTGACATATTTCAACTTATCTTAAGATATTGAGACTTTTTTTAAACTTTTTTCTTCTCAATAAATAAAGTTGCTTTGAAGTTTTTAGTAGACGTGGATTTGTGACCAGAATTTATTTTGGAGTCTTTTTTTCAATATATAATCTATACATGGATTGCTACAATTTTGTTCTATACATATTACTCTAGTTTAAGATACGTATAAGATATAGATATAATATATGTACCAATTTTCTTGAGTAAGTACATATTAAGTTCGCCTTTGGGAACTTACTAGCTAATTCAGTGTTAGTAGGTACTTCGTATTCTAAATGTTTCTCGAAGTCGTTAGTTAGAGTTTATCGCGACACCTTTCTATTTGTCAAAGAATATAATTTCAAGGAAAATCTGAATTTAGACGCTTTCTTTCGATATAAAATTTAAAATGTAAACAGAATTATAAAATTTATGCCATATTTCTTACTATTTTCCGCTTTCATCGCATAATAACTTTTATTAACATGAATGGTACCACATTAAGCAAGTTTCTTGCTGTAACTGGAAGACATCTGGAAGTCGAGAGTTGCTTTACAATAAGAAGATACGAAGATTCTAAAACGCCTATAAAGCCCCCACATATAAAAACGGGGACAACACTACGGTCACCATATCTAAGTTCATAGTTTATTTATTTACTAGCTGGTGCCCGCGACTTCGTTTGGGCAGGATTAGTATTTCAAGCAATTCACACAATATTTTTATAAATTGTAGCCTATGTGTTATTCTGATGTATAAGCTATATTTTATCTGAATGAAAAATATAATCCATTCAGTAGTTTTTACGTGAAAGAGTAACAAACATCAATCCATCCATACTTACATACTTTCGCGTTTATAATAGGTATTAGTAGGATTCAATTTTATATTTTGTTTAAATATATATTTGATTAAATAAACATATTTAAAGTACATAAAATACGGTTACTATGTGAGATTTAATATGGATGTATTATTTATTATGCAGCTTCTTTTCTATATAGTAGAAGTAAATGACCATTTCGTTCTATTAGTTACTACTGCCAGGGATTCGGATTGTAAACGATACAAGCTCTTTCTTTCAGCGGAAACAAAACTTAAGTGTTGCTATAATAAAAATTAAACAGTCAATTAAAAATGGAACGGCGGAAATCGACGTCATCGCACGAACACAGCGCTGTACCCTTCCATAATTTAAGAGATATCTTCGTATAATATAGTGTATGTACGCTACGTGTGGACGGGAATGTATGCCACACGAATAAAGACATTGACCTCCTATTATCCAGTTAATGCATTGCCTTTTTTACTACGACAATATTTGAAGATAACAATAGAGTTATTAATGAGATTATTGATAACTCACCGCCCCAATAGTATCCCCTGTGTCGTGGGTGCAATGGACACACACAAGATAATTACGCAAACACCCAGACTGAGAATAGAAATCTAAAATCATTAGTAGCAAGAAGTAACATTTTTATAAACTTTTGATTCGACGAATTTAAATTCGAATACATTGTGTCTTGTTCTCGAATGTATGTCACACTTTAGAAGACATTGACCTTACGAGTAACACTATACGACTGACATCGGACTTGCAAAATCGCTTTCTGTATCACATCGATTGACTTGCACCAATAGGGTAGTCACTATGGCTACCTATGACATTAAGATAACTAGCTGACCCGGCAAACTTCATCCCACTTCAAAATCAGTAAATTAATTATAAAGTATTATAGATCTAGGCATAAATAGGGACAGACAGTTGTTTTATATTACTAGTGATGTAATAAAGTGTCAAAATACCACACTTTTATACATTTTTTTAATTAATCAACTTCCCAAAAAGGTTCCTGTTCACCTAAAATATATAAAAATGTGAACCCGATTACGAAATTTTATTCGAAAGGCCGAAAAACAATGAAGCAATATGAATCATCAATCAAATAAAATTCAATACTTATAATTAATTTTTTGAACACATGTGATGGTCGCCTTTGATATGAATAATGTTTTAGAATGTATTGTGATTTCAAGACCCCTATTGTATCTGCGGTAATCAATTCGTTCATCACAATATTCAGGAGCTTAGGAAATATTCTGAAACATTCACTGACGTAGTTTGTATACATATGTGTTACTCGAATCTCGAGACATTGACACCTTAATATTGAACTTGCTAACCATCAGCTTCTAGAATAGAACACTTTGTATATATTTGTATTTTAATTTAACTTGGGAGTTAATATTTAATTTATAAATACGCCTTATGTTCGTCAGAAAGTCCTTACTAAAATTTCTGATCCACAAAGATTCTCACCCAGGACTCTCAATGTAGGTATACCTGGGCCGCACTAAAATTTGTCTTAAACTATTTATTAAATTAATTTTTATTAAATATTTAAATTTTAAACTAAATAGTTTCATACCCGTGCACAGATTAGATAATAGTTACTAGGTATGCAGGTCTCTCCCAAAAGGAAGACTTTTCATTACGCTACTGCAATGCTGATTTGCGAAGCTACACATAAACAGGTAAACCCATGTAAAATATTTTCGAATCGTCCGTAAAATTTCCGTCAAGGTTTAACTAAACTAAATAACAAGGTTTAAATAAAACCTTAAAATCTTTTTATATGAATAATGTTTTGTATAATTAATTAGTTGTGGATAGTGTCAACAACCGTTTAAGATATTGGCCTGCTAATATTGGACTTGCAAAACATATTGTGTTTGGAGCTCGACGATGGACCAACTTTAAATAACATTAAATCCGTTTAGTCTTTATATTGATCACCTTAATCGTACTATCGTACGATATTTCAGGTAACGAACCATACTTAAGATTTGATAATTCTGGTAATGAATCCGACTACTATTCTAAGTGTCTACAAGGCCTTTAACTCTAACTATACATAAGACACTAAAGCACATAGTGTCAAATGTATAACGATTTTAAAAGTGTAAGAAAATCATAACAATATCGGTCTATGGCATGGAACTAACACGGTCCTCTATGAAAAAAGCAAATATGGATCAGGTCTGGTTGATCCCATCATTTTATTTCAGGTAACAAATTGTAGTTCAATAGGCAGATAGGATCCGAATATTGGACAATGGGACGCGTGGAGAAACAGTGCCCCGAGGGCAGGCAACACAAATTCCGTAAATGTTTGATGAATCCAGCCCAAACGGTTCACCTTTTGTCATCAATTCGTGCGACGTGCCCGTGCAAATTGTCGACGAAGAATTGATTGCAATGAATGAACATGTTCATTGTTTAAACAAAGCAGAAAATAGCTTCTAAACTAAGTATATGTTTCATCCACAAAATAACTCTATTAGTTCTGGAACACGTATCTTTTACTGACAACATGTACCTACCTTTACAAACTTCATTTAATTTGTGTATTATTATGTTTTTTGTGTACAATAAAAATAATGTGTTGTTATTAGTTTAGAAGCTAGATCGCCAAGTTAGTTTGTCGAGCGAAGAAAAACCAAAAAAAATGGATTAATACAAGTACATTTTCTCTTTATAAAAACTAACACAGGGATTTTTTAATAATCTTGTCAGAAAAAGTCTATAATAAAGCATTTTCTTATTTTTAGAATGAAAAGCTGTTAATGTGAGAAAAGAAAAGGTATTTGTTGGTAAAAGCATTTGTGGGGTGTTGTAGTGCTTTCAACTTTTTGAATAAACGCCATTAAAAAAGGTTTAGGTGCGTTTAAAAATGAGCAAATTAATCAACATTGCGCTGCGAGTGGTACGGTATAGATATCTAAAGGTATACACAAACAGCATCTGAATTTGATAGAAGTAAATCTACAGAAACTAGAATAAAACTTAGGCTTCTACTTTTGGGGGCCCTGCGCTCAATCTCGGTCAGCATTTTTTAATATTAGAGGTACACTATATTAAGGACGGAGATGGAAAAAAAGTTTGTCAAAAATATATCTATATTGAATAGCAATGTGGCAGCACAGATACAAAAAGAATACGGGAAATCTACGTTATTGTTAAAAAAACAATGCTAAACGAAGTTGTTACGTTTCAATTCGACTGGCTATAAAATGTCAGTGGCTTGCTGCGATAGAAAATTCAATTGGCCGCGTGGTTGCACAGTTAACCTGTATCGATAAAAATACTAACCAGACTTTCATAAAAATAATATTGTCCATCATCTAATAGGTAAGGTAAATACTCTAATGACACCGTAAGATTTAAAAAGTTTTATAGTTTATGATCTAACATTTGAACGGAATTTAATGTTTCTTTCTCTAATTTGTAGTTTTAAAAATGACAAGCCAATTTCGTATCAATATAATTATCGTAGGGTCGTAGGTATAGTACCTATATTTTCGGGTTACATATTTTTTTATTACCCATATTTGTACGAAACAACATTTCTGTACTCTTCAACTAATATGTTCAACTAATACTTAATTGTTTAAGATGGCGTGAAAAATAAATTAATTTAAAGGGAATACACTTAAATGTAGTAATAATTATTGTTAAGTGTAAAAAATTTGCTATAAAATATTGTATCCAATCAAGTGTACAAGTATCGTTGTTTCAAAAAGATGAAAAAGTACCCGCTAAAATAATTGTAGGTAAAACGTCTTGACCTTCACTTTTACAAGTTAAACATAAATTAATAAGTTAAGAATTAGAAATAACATCGATAATAATGACAATATGACTAACAACAAAAGGTAGCATGTAAACCTTTAACCTTTTGATTTTAAATGCATATCGCGTTGCAATACATGCGCTAAACGCTTAAAACAACCGATTACCTATCACAACTCAACTTAGTTATAATCAAATCTCACAAATTGCCACGCCAAACTACACCCTTCGCCCTTGCTGATATAATTTATTTTGGCATAAAGGGGCGACCCTAATAAAATAAGTGGGAGCCCTATTGTTGCTTACGCAAAGATGTAATCTCTTATTTTATTATTACCTGAGTTGAAAGGGACTTGCGCTGCAGCTGTAGTAACTTCAACCTTATGTAGTTGCTTTATAGTTTATTTTAAAGTGTAAGGTTCTAAATGTGGAAGCGCAGTAGCTACAAGTAGGATGGACCATAGTGTGTATAGACACTATGAAATATGGTGACGCTTGTCTTGAAGCTTCGAGGGCATTTATATTTCGTGCGCGCCGTGTGAAGTTTTCCTTATCTATGGCTTTATCTTTCGTTCTATGCAGTTGACATAGAATTGTGCTTTTACTGAGAAGTAACTTGATATAAAATATGTTTAATTGAATATAGAGGTTATTATATACAACTCTTTTTAATGATATATTTGCCAGCGTCTTGTCGTTACAGACTTAAATAATTTTTTATATCAATCATATTTAAAATAGGTACTTACTTATAACGTAAAGGGCAACAAATGCCTAGTGGTTTAAGTTAGAGCCGTGCGGGGCACATTTAGTTTTTTCAAATTATTTGCGTATTATAAATTATCTCGTTCTCTGACAGGCTAGTCAAATAAGATACTTTTAAACATAGTTTCAACATACATTTTCTATCTCCAAATTGTCAAATAGAAATTATGACGTCATACTATGAAATAATGTTCCTCAGTTAAATGACCATTTTTTTATTGTTTCGAACGAAACAAAAATGTGATATAGGTACATACAATACATCCAATAATTATTATTACGTCTGTCAGCGTGTTTTTTTGTCCCTTTTTAAATGAATGATGTTTAAGAATTAATTGTGAATGATGTCTATATCCTTATTTGTAGAAATTTTTTTATTTATTTTAAGCATTTTAAGCGCTAACGAACAGCCTACGAACACAGCATCATCATTCATCAACCAGTGATTGATATTGAGTGCTCTTGGCTGGGCGCGGCTCACTTAGTTACACCTAACGCCATCTGTGGATAAATAGCTGAAACTGAGTAACAAAGAAGTTCATTTTCTATCAAATCAAGAACAACCTTAGATAGATTTAATAAAAAATGTAATACAAAGAAACGTATACAAGTGTATTTATAAGTATTTACAATTAAATGACTATAATGTTATGCATTCCTAACACTAAACTAATAATCCGGTTGGCTTAGGAACGTTGAATTAAATAGAATAGGAACGAGGTGGAATGTAGGTATTTGTCGGTACCTATGAGGTATTTGTCGGGAGAGCTAACAAAATAAAATCTAATTCGCAATATTATCAAGTAAGATAATGCATTACTAATTTACTACTCACTAATACAACAAATTAGGTACATACTCTAGTGATATTATAGTGTTAATATTAGACAGATCATTATTATTTGCGTCCATGCGTTGCCGTTCACGTATTGAGGCCAGTTTAAAATAGTCGAACTCGCTTGCTCAATTTGGTAGCGGAATACAATTTTGTAGCGGTGATGGGATTTTAAATGAATTGATTACGTAAATTACTGAAAGTATCTAAATATGAAGCTATTACATGCATTCTTTATAGGGACCATTAAACACAGATACATCGAAAGTAGTTATGCAATATGTAACACAAAAGGCAGTTTTAACTTTTGTCCCTAAATAACGAACTTTGCCACACGACTTTTTGGCAATAACTTCGCGTATTTAATTATTATTCGTAAACTGATCAATGTGTAAAAAAATAAACATAATAGTTTTAAACAATCTCCACAATATAACATATTTGTGAAGGACCACAATCAGTCCAACCATCTCGACCCGTGCCAAGTTTCGTCGAAAACGGATGTTTAGTTACGAAGTTTCATGTCCGTTTAGGACTCTGAGAGGATATCTCTCTGGACCGGCGAATGTACTGATCAACTCATACTGTTATTTATCCATACTACTTTATAAAACATCATACAATTAAATATCATACCATAAGCTTGCCTGTCTGCAGCTCTTTTTATGGTCTACTGCTGGGCACGGGTTCTTCCTACAAGCGGGAACTCTTGAAGCATACTCCAAGTGATTGTGACTCTTAAAAGAAAAAATTATCTTAAACCATACTGCAATGTCTAAGGTTTACAAACCGCAAAAGTGTCCTTGACAAGGTTTAACGATTAACTATCGGTAATAGTCGGGACCGACGACAATGTGTCTTCCGAAGCACGGAAATACGCATGATTTTTGTCACTAATTGGTCATCCATCCTGTCAATACTACTTGTTTGTAAACCAATGCAGCGTATTTTTATATAAATCAATATTTTCCTTATTTATATTATCGGGACATTTTGTATCAGTAGATTGAGAGTAAAATTATACTAAACTGAAAAAATTTAAATGAATTAATT
Source organism: Noctuana stator (assembly GCA_018231225.1). Taxonomy (NCBI): domain Eukaryota; kingdom Metazoa; phylum Arthropoda; class Insecta; order Lepidoptera; family Hesperiidae; genus Noctuana; species Noctuana stator. Next base: position 2,336 of record DWQK01002479.1, on the reverse strand, counting down.
GTTGTTCAAAATATTTTACGTCCTATTTTGGCGATAAGAAATGGATAAAAATCATTTTCCATATACATGCCGTTATAATAGCAACGTAAAGGGGAAACGTAAGTATATTTCGTTCAGGGAACGACACGATATGAGAAAAGCAACTTGAAGGGACAAAAATAGAGATGTGACATCGCCATGACAACGGACTAACCGGTAAAGTAGTTCATAAATTATAAAACCCAATAATTTTCAAAACATCGAATGAAACGCGTTGATAATTTTTTTTATTTAAAATAAACTTATATACCTAATGATTATTCTGCTTTTAATTCATATCTTTACGTATGGGCTTGCCTTTAACTGTAATCTCATTTGATGTAAAGTTAAGTGTTCTGTAGTTCGTTATTATAATCTGCTGTCATAAGTACCTAATGACAATAAATAGTAACCTTCTGATCCATCGCATATCGACATATTATGAGTCTTAAAAACTCTTTCCATCTAATCGTAAAAAGAAATTACAAAGTAGTAAATATTAAATATAGTAATACGTTCACATAAAATATCCTGTGTAGAAGTTGATTATAATAATAACTTGTGATGTAATTTACACCCATTATTTATATAAAATATTTAAACCAATATGCATATCGGAATAACCGGTAAAAAAGTATACTAATCGAATAATCATCGGTGTAAAGCGCATCACTAGTGTAGCCACATTTCATAGGCAGATGCAGACACTGAAAACGTTATTCATGCACCCCTTGCACCCCTCGGAGGGATGTAAAATTTCAGCACTCCAGGCTGCGCCTCCCAGCTCGAGGCTCTTACCCGATTAAGCTTTTGTTACCCTGATGGCTTGATGGGTAAATTTTTAAAAGTGTAATTTTGAACTTCATGTAAGCCTGAAGTTCAAAATTTCACATTTATAGGTTAGTATTTCGACTGTCAAATACCCATTCAGAATGGAGCAGGTTCGAGCTATGTCGTGTAAAACATAATTTACACTCAAAATCAAAGGAAATGCTTGCAATTTGTGTCGCTCGAAACTCTCGTAATTACGACCTTGACATTAAATAAACATTGATGTAGGTACTGTGTAGTGTAGTGGTTATCATACCGGGCCGCCATTTGAAAAGTCCTTCGATTTCTAGCGGGGCAGAAGTTGAAATGATGAATATAGATTTTTGCTTCCGATCTGGGTTTTTTGTAATTGTCTTTGTGTGTCTATCGCGCCCACGAAACAGGTAATACTAAGATTTCCAACATTTTTTTACCAAGCTGCTGGTGAAAATAGATTTAAATCTATGGCTAAAACACTAACGTCATGTTTTTATAACGATATAATTATACTACTGAATGCATTTTTATTTCGTTTCATATAAAGCAATGAGAATAATATTATGAATATAAAATGACTAAAAATGGTTACAAAACAAGATGAGATAGTTTTTGCCTATAAAGAATTTCTCTATGACCCTCCACAATGAACAGGCTCCGGCTTGTTCCGCGGTAGAGCTTTCAAGTGACTTGTTAAATAATCGCACTAATTGTTGTTTTTTTCTCCATAAACATGTTCATTATATATTATCATTTTTGTAGGTATTATTTATTATTATTTAAATGGACGGGGATGAGTCCTCACTCACCAGCCACTGCGACCAATTTGATCCATTGTAGCTGACCCCTGTTAAATCAGGTCCCCAAGGCTAACGGTTGTGAAGTTCCAGATCCTTGACGTAACAAATTCTAAATTTAAAATTATGATTTCTGTTCTGGATCTGTGTGATTGTGTTTCCAGGAGATATTCAATAGAGGAAAATAAATTAGGCACAGTCATAGCTCTTGTTCAGTATTTTACCGAAATGAAAAATCCTGAAATTATATATCACCTATACTAACCGAAGTTTATTGCATCAGCTAGTCATAAATATAAAGCTTATTAGTAAAGTTTACACTGAGTTACACAGGAAAAAGCTACTGTTATTGCGAAACTCTCTTTGATAGCCGCTGGGACGGGCGGGACTCACGGATTAATATTTGATCAGAAATCGGGTATTAGGTCGCGGAAGTTTCTGAATTACTACTTCCATTATTTTTAATACGCCATTGTTTAGACTTTATAACGCAGTTTCTTTTAGTGTAGGTGTATAATATAGATTCATGTAGGTGTAATCGTGTGTGTGTGGTAGGGTTGATAAAGAACTGCCTGCCTTCAACCCTTTTTATGTCCCACTATTGGTCTCTCCTCACAACCGGGGAAGGCCTGGAGCATACGTGTTTGTGGCCAACCCGTGTCGGATGTTGTCAAACCGCCCAAAGGGCCTTCGACTAGGTTTAACGACTGTTAT
>DWQK01002478.1:0-13101 GCA_018231225.1 Noctuana stator | reverse complement strand
CAGACAAGTGAAGAAGACCATCTTTTCCGATGACTGGGGAAAGACCACTAAGACGGCTATTCGCCGGTATATACCGCTGTAGTGAAATACGATCTATCTCATTAGTGATAGAATTTAGTTGACTTTGGCCTAAAATATGTATTTCGGCTAAGTTTAAGTTTTCTGCAGTCAGTGCTTTAGAGGTTCATATTATTATATTTCATATTTCTAATAATACTAATAATAATAATAATTATTATTATTTTTAATTTTCATATTTCTAGAGATTTTGCAAACAAAAACTATGGGACAAACTTTCATCCCTAATCCCTATTACCGTAAGAGCAGATTTCTAAATAAACCCTTTAGTAAAATTATAAATATAATGCGTAACAATTAAATATTATTAATAAATTCTGAGTTCATAAACCTTTTACAAATGTTTAATAGATACTTAATAAATTAATTACGTATCTATCTAATAACAACAATTAGCGCAAACATTTTAAATTAAGTACCTACTCGTACATTGAGATGATGCTTTGTTATTAGTATCACTTAAATATACATTGTAAACCTACTACCTAACATAAATCGTTTAAAACATTCGCTATATTTTCTGGAGTAGGTATTGATTTGTGCTATCTTTGTTAACTGATAGAACGGTCGGTCGTGCTCATCAGGGCGGTTTAATGCCTAATTTTTAAAGGTGACCTAGTTGAAAAATTCGGTGGCCCAAAAAGGTTGCGTTTAAAAAATAAGTTAATTAAGGGCATATGTATATTATATTATTAATATTATTCATAATTTATATACTTTACTATAATCTATATTTTTTTTGTGTCGGATATAAAATTAACAATGTCTGACACTGCGCTGTAATGTAAACAATAATTGTGCGTTCAATTAGGTCCCAAAAAATATGGAATTAGTGTGGGCCACGCAAATTCAGGTTGTAATTGTATAGTTACTCGTACCTTACACAAACGCGGAAGTAATAAAATATGTGTACGAAAAAATGTAAAGTTAGTAAATATCGAGCTCTAACTAAAAAATAACGTGAAAGTGACAAAAAGACATGGGCGGATGAACCCATCCGTAACATTCACTGAGCGCCAACGCGGTCCAAGGAGCATTAGTACGTGTTCTATAAAAGATCTCCGGAGGGATAGCTAGTTGTAAGGTAACAATGGGGGTGCAAATTTCACGCAACATTATGCCTGTGGGGGCAGGCCTCGGAACCGTCCGGTGTCTGGCGTGCAACGAATCGATGCAGCTCACGATCACCCCCTGCTCTACCCTGGCGAGTGTTTTCGCAACTTTGCTCACCGATCGTCTGCCAATTTCTATAGTTTGCGGCGGCGCTTCCATGCCCAAATTACTTTAGTCTACTGAGAAAACGTCTTTTACGTCATTGATATTTTAGTATTAACTTCTTAGTTATATGAGTATATTGATTGTTGTGATATTGATAGTTGCATTTTTTTTTTACATTATTAATTATAACAGTTTCGCTGCTTTTTAAAGATAAATACTGATAAAGAAAGAGATAATAGTTTAAAGAAGAACCGAGAAGAAATTGTTATCTTATATAATTATTTACGAGACTAGGTACGATTTAGAATGTAGAATATTAATAAGCCGGTGAGTCCTTAATTCGATTTAAAACATGTAGTGCCGAGTTGTTTATTTTATCAGTTATTGTATTATATGCGAGGCTTATATTATTTATATTTTATTAATTGCCAAATGTTTGTAAAATAATATCGAAGGTTTTCATTACTTTTAGAAGATGGGATATTTTTCGAGAATTGCCTGACAGAACGTATTTCAAATAGACTCATTAATATGAATTGCGTAGCAGAGCTCTACGTGGTTGCATAGCTTCTATGTGGTTAGGTTGTCGTAACTACAGTAAAGTTTTACTTTTGTTAGATTTCATAAACATAATAACCGGAAACTTTAAGAAACACAAAGTAAGTTAGATTTAACAACGATAAAGGCCGTTAGCTTGATAGCTCGTGTGTAGCTTCGTAACAACTGCTACGAAAATGTGTTGCCTCAAATTTAATATGGACTGGATTAAATTTTTTTTACAATATTTTTGCATATAGATATATTCACGTTGATAAATTTTATATTGAAACTTCAACCTCAGCTTAACTTTGAGTAAAGCTTAAAATATACATTGTGCCAGTATATAAAGAACGTACAGTATGTAAAGGCAACAGAATTCAGGTAGATTTCCATCACGGTATAAGACGTAACACAATAAATAAGAGAAATGTAGGAGAGTGGCAAGACTGCATTAGTAACGGACTCATCGCGACACTGTCGGAAATAGATGCCTTGCTTGCCCTAGTTAACATGGTTTATACTTGATGCTGCAAGTCGTATTAAAACAAATGAATTCGCCACACAATCTTGACATAACACGTGCGTTAGGTATACGTTTAGAATAATAATATAGGACATACAAAGTGAAAAAAAAAAACAATATTATTCTTAATTAATAATTAAGACGGTCAAACGAACAAAGCCCTTTGAGCCCTTTAACTTTATGTAGTGATAGTGTTTAAGTGTCTTTATAGAACACAAAAACAATGTGCGTAGTGTAGTTAGAACAAAAAATTGTAGTGTTAGTGGACGCGTAAACAATATATTTTAGCAAATTAGTAGACAAGTCATGTATTCAGATAAAATAAACTTGTAAAATAGTTATTTTTGACACAACTATATTGTTCAATGTGATTTAAAATCGTTTATTGCGTGAAAGTTACTAACTTTACATCCATTACGGAAAGTCGAATTATTAGCGGCCATACTTTAGTTACATCAATTTAGTTTTACTTTATTCAGAAGATACTCCGTTGGAGAGAAATCCCGGCGAACGAGGCGCGTCAGTGCCCTTCGTAAATGGGTCAGAGGCTATTCAGGTCCCCCCCCCCAGCACCTCCCCATATTATGTGTGCCCCTTGCATAATTGAACACCGGGCATATTATTGTCATGCTTGCAATTGTTTACAAAGTTAAATTATTTTTAGTACGAGTATATGAAGATGGTAGATGATTTTTACTTGTAAATTATATTGTTTTGTGTCCTAGATTTTTTAGATTATAATCTTCTGGTATGTTTAAAGATATCGAGTTAATCACTTTTACTTAGGTATTACCACAATAGATACGTATGTCTGAGTTAAATTTTCAAAAGCATGTTTACATAAAAAAAGGCAAGTTATAGGCTTAATTAAAAATTAAGCTGATTAACTAATGCTTATCTGCGGTGTTGCACTATCAGCTATCTGCATATATAACGTAGGTAAGGTGCAGGTTTCGAATTTATTATTAGCAGTAACTAAATTGTTTGCATTTAATTGTTTCAGGCGGCCGTACCAGAAGGCATGACATTCCCCGGTTCTTTACCAGATGTAGCAGAAAGGTGCGGCAGGTGGGCGCCGGATTCTTTATCAGCGTCGGCGTCAGGAAGTTCAGACGAAAAGCCGATACCACGTCGGCCGCGTTGGAGGATAGCCCTGGCAGCGTTAGTAGTTCTAGCAGGACTCAGCGCCATTCTGGCCCTGCCTATTGCTCTCGGCGGCGGAGGCCGTGCTACACCGGAGGAGCGTCTTACGACAATACGTCGTATGTTACGGGACTCCCCACTCGTTGACGGACATAATGATCTAGCATGGAACGTTCGAAAATTTCTACATAATAAGATTGGTGATTTTAATTTAAGTGCAGGTCTTGAAGGTCTAGAACCGTGGGCCCGCTCGCGCTGGTCGCACACAGATATTCCACGGTTAAGACTAGGTCAGGTTGGAGCACAGTTTTGGTCAGCGTATGTGCCGTGCGGGGCGCGGGACCGCGATGCGGTGCAATTAGCCCTAGAACAAATGGATGTAATCAAGAGAATAGTAGAAATGAATGCTGCACATCTTGCTTTAGTTACAGATGCAGCGGAACTGTTAGATGCTCACCGAGATGGCCGTATAGCTTCTTTGATTGGAGTTGAAGGCGGCCACGCGCTTGGTGATTCTCTTGCGGTTCTACGTGCTTTTTATCAATTAGGTGCTCGATATCTTACAGTAACACATACTTGTGATACGCGGTGGGCACGCGCCGCTGGTACAGCTGGTGGATTAACAGAATTTGGCCGCGCAGTAGTACGTGAAATGAATCGTCTAGGTATGATCGTCGATCTTTCGCATGCCGGTGAGGAAACAGCGAGGGACGCGTTAGAAACATCACAGGCACCAGTAATTTTTTCACACTCAGGTGTTGCCGCGCTTTGTAACTCTACGCGTAACGTTCCAGATGACCTTCTTAAAATGGTTGCAGCAAATGGGGGTGTAGTTATGATAAATTTCTATGCAAAATTAGTATCCTGTGGGGAGAAAGCTACTGTAGAAGATGTAGTCGCTCATATTAATCATGTAAGGCACGTAGCAGGTGTCGAACATGTGGGTCTGGGTGCAGGATACGATGGAATAGATGCACCACCAGAAGGATTAGAAGATGTATCTCGATATCCACATTTGCTGGCAGAGTTATTGCGTGATAAAGAATGGAGCGAAGACGATGTGCGCAAACTGGCCGGTATGAACGTAGTTCGTGTACTTCAAGACGTAGAACGCGTACGTGATCAATGGCGTCGTGCGGCCGTGTTACCAGGTGAAGAATCGGCAGGGGCACGGCGCGGCGAGTGTGCGTATGGGCCGGCGTGACGCAGGCTGCGCGCCGCGCGCTTTCGCGGCCTTCCTCGTACTGCTCAATATTGACACTTGTTGAAAGTAGTTTATACATGTATATTAGTGTCCAAATGTGATTTAGGATTTAATTATTCTCTATCTGATCTGAATCTGCACAAATTGTTTATCTAAGGAACCACACGTTACGTTCTGAGCGTTTCGTCTTGTAGTCGCGTCGGCCCGCGGTCTGTCGGTTATCTGTTTATCCATCCACGCACACACGACTTCGTTGACGAAGGCTCAACGTGATAGGGGTTTATATATATTATTACGATTCGTATTGAAAATATAATGAAGTTTTGTGTTTACAGAGAAATAATTATCTTTTGTTTATATATGTTGTTTTGTAAGTAATTAAATCAAGATTAGATAAAACAATTGCGTTGCACGATGTAAATGAGGTAATACAAGGTGGAAAATTCTGTTTTTTTTTGACCAAATATATATTTGGTATCGTTCTGCAGCGTTTGAGTATTCGTTGTTGACAGTTTTTGTGAAATGAAATTTCAGTATTGTATTTTATACGAATATCCCTTTTGTACCTGTACCTTTTGATCATAGGCAAGTGCAAAAAAACAAATAAGACAGTGCTATTGCTGAGAAAATTTATTTTACTGTTAGGCATGACACTTCTTTATGTACGTTATGTAAGTTTGTATTTCTAATATTGTTTATGAGATAAGCCATTATTGACATTGAGTAAGAATGAGAGAGAGAATAGGTAGGATGTTTTAATGATAATAGTCTCCAAGCTTGATAAATTAATTACTTTAAAAAATTATGCCTCCAATTACAGAAAAGCAAATATATGAGTGAATAGCTCAGAATAAAGAAGAAATTAAATATCTGGATACTATCACAAGTTATTTCATTCTTATTGGTTAATAGTTTGTTTTTTACTACAAGCTCTTTTAATTGCAAGAATAATGGTTACTAACACAATCTACTAACAATATATTGATAAAAGCGTTCAAAATAAACGTTTATTACATAGCTAGATTCACCCACGTATTGTACCACGTATAATATTAATATTTGACTTATAATAAGTCAAAATAAAATAATGTGCTTCTCAGAAGTAAAATATAAGTATCACTTAACATGCTTTAAGTATGTCATTTTACAAAATGTTTACTGCTAAAATATAAATCTAACGACGTATTGTATACCTACATAATTTCCGGTATTTCTGAACGAACGGATTTAAGTAGTTTGTTAAAGTTTTACCATTCGTAAGTATTTATATTTGTCTTCTGATTTTCGTACCTGCGTACCATAACGAATACTGCCAAACTTCCAAGATATTATTAAAACTATAACACACTTAACACAAGTAAAAATTAATAGGTAAGTACGTTGTCTATAAAATATATCAAATATGTATATAATTAATGGGATAGATTTAAAATTACCCTGATCGTAACTCTTATTATTAATATAGATATACTTTTAAGGTTACATGGTTTAAGTACCTAAAGGGTTGAAGTGAGAGAGATTTTAGAAACTATATAGTCCGTTCAACAGGCACTTGACACGTTCACAACGATACTCAAAGCGAGAATGGTCAGAGCTCTGTCTAAACTGGAAAGTCTCAGTGAACAAGTTAATTATGTAATTATTTTATTTCTTTGTTAAAAGGTCGAGATCTTTGGAGACCGTGATTCACCACTAGCTTTGTTTAATTATATTAAAAACCTTGTCTGTATTGTGTTTTAGATGTAAATATCTTTGCAATTTATTTTTTTAAAGTCGTTTTTATTTGTAGATAAAGCTAGGATCGGTAAAGGACTAGAGAAGAGATTTAGTTAGTTGTTAAAGGCACAACCTACTAATATGTAAAACCAAATTATATTGTATGTAAACTGTCTTTAATGTCTATTCGCGCTTCTCAACCAATTTACTTACCTAGTTTAAAATAGTTATGTGCGTATGAAATTGAATAGGTACACCTACCTATGTAATGTAACTCTTATCAGACAATTAGGAAGCAGACTCGTGATTCTCCTTTTTATTTTGTTGCTCACACTAAACTTTTATATACCTAAATACGTAATCAGTGGCGTAGGAAGTGGCCGGTCGGGGCCAGTGGCAAATTAATTAGATAGGGCTTTCCCGGTATAAAAAAGTTCAGAGCGCCTCAAAATCGGTTACCTTCTAAGAGGTACAGGAAAAACAAACGAGTCAAGCAAACTGGCCACTTAAAACCGACGTCAGTAGTCACTGCAGCTTATAAATCTATACACTGTGTAGGAAAAGTCCTGACAAACGACTTTGAGAGCAAATACATAACAAAAACTTAATATTTTGATATCATAAGACTATTCCTGCTACAATGGACACTAGGTCTAGATCTCAGTTGTCGTCACTTTTTTTGATAGCAGTACAATAATTGTTCATTTGAATTGACTTGGAAATTCGCCGAACACTCAATTTGCTAGCTTTAGTTTAAAGTAATCCACCTTGTGACCTCGTGAGCATTTTTAAGAGATAATAGCATATTGAGTATTATGGAGTATATTAGTGATGTAGAATAAATAGGTAAAGAAGTGGCAACCGAGCGAAAAGTGCGGTTCCCAAAAATAGCTGGTAGCTGACTGTTTCCTTATATGTCAGTTGAAAAGTCCTGGCGCCATTTTGTTACAATAATTTGTAAATTCCTTTCATACTTTGTATTCGAGTTTATAGTTCTTGCATTGTATAATGTAATATACCGATAAATTGTGTTAGGTACTTGTATTTTTGTATGTACATAAATTATTTTTAACTTTCCTAGTGATTTCAATCTAGGTACTTGCATCAGGTAGGTAGGTAGATGCCAGAAGCTATTATCCAATATATTTAGACGTATAAAGTACCTACATACTTACCTGCTATTATCCATTCACGTTAGTGTCGCTAGCCGCATTTCATACCATAGATTTTAAATCTATGTTTCATACGAAAGAAGGCGTATTATGAACTTTATAAAACCAATTATCTGGCAACCAAAACCCATTTAATGTATCTATCTCATTGGTCAATATCGTCACTATCAATATCTGACACGTTGTGTTATTAATTATTATACTCTTGGGTGGTCAAGATAAGCGTCGCCTGGCCTAGGCTGACTAACGTAAACAGAATGGTTTTGAGTTCATAATAGGTCCGCAAATTAGGTACCTACAAAAAAATGTACGTTAAACCATAGATATAATAATTACAGTTTGTATAAAATACTTGATAGTTTTTTTGTTATTAATTGCAGTGCAGTTTAACGTCACCAGTGTGACTAGACCATAAAGAGTAAGCGTGCTTTATTTTTAAGATTTTATGTGGTACATTGTTATTTGCGTAATTATAAATAAACATGCTAAACATTACAAATAAAAGCGTCACGTCAAAATCCTTGATAACGGCACATGTAGTATAAGATCGCGAGTAAGACCGACCATCACCCATCAGTCTACCTTTCTGGAAACAAGGGTTACAAAATGTATGGTATAGTACACGTTGGTTTCAAAGTCTCAGAGCAGTGTCTTCGAGAAACATAATCTGTCCCTTTAAACTATCGTCGGGGCTGGTATAGTATAGTAGAAATGATGAGGACAAGTATGTTAAGGAAGAAAAGTCCTTCGATGTTCCTGTGTTCTGTTTGTCCATCAGTATATCGAATGAAAAATTCTTATTGAAATTTATATTAGGTCGTCTGAGTAACCTTATACTGTGTACTTTAATTTAATTCAGTAGACATGCAAGTAAACATGCAAGTAGAAAAGTTTCTATCGTTAAAGGTATTTTTAACTGGTACTCTATAGAATTTTTTTTAATCTCATTAAACTTAAAGCGGGAAATAAAGGTAGAGCTGATTTTAGTTTGGTAGAAAAATGTTACTAATATTTAGTATCATTTTTTAGTAAGTATAACTAAATCAATGGCCTTTGATAGTTGCATTCCAAATCAGTGCCCACCTTTAAGATAGAAATAGATGTAAATTCAAATCTTGATAAATTGATTTGGTAGATAAAACGGTAGTTACCACTAGTGCTAAGAATAATATAGCTGGTATGGTACATACATGAGTCGTTTTTAACAAAGCTGCCATTACTACGCAATTATAGTACTGAGGTATGTCATTTATTCTAGCGGCTTTTTGGTTCTGAGTTTTAACTTGAGTTTTCGATTACTTAAATGACGATAAACAGCAGGGTTACTTATATAGTGATTGCAGTAAAGACGGGTGTGGTGGTATTACGAATACATAGTTGTAATCAAGTGTATTATACAAGGTCGTAATTTGTTCTAACTACACACACACAAATATTAAAATTTTTAGGTATAATTTTTTTAAATATTTGTAACACAGATTTGTAACCTGAACCATGCTCGTTTGTCACTTCTTAGAAAATTTAACGCGCTGCCCAGAATATGGGTCATAGGGTACCTATCTAAGAGAAATGTGTATTATTTGAAATTAAAGGTTTGTTTTTATACAAAAAGTCTTTGTCAATAAACATTCTTACCAATTTTTTTTTTTATTTACATACCTTACCTCTCTGGCGAAGCCTAAAATGCGAGCAATTGGCTATTCAGCTGGGTACCTACGACTTTTACGTTACGCTAGCACATTTACCCGCCGCTGAACGAACCACCAGAGTGGACAACTCATTCGATCGTTATTTGGTTTGTTTCGTTATTACAGTTTCGCGGTGGAGTTTTGCTACCGGAGAAGGTATAAAACTCGAGGGGTTTACTAGTACCCACTGACGCCAGCGTACATACATTCCACCCATAAGTTCCACCAGCCATTGAAGAGCTCTATTGGTATCCACCTCTTCACTATAGGAATACCTCCGATATACAACATTATCAACATTATATTGTTATCAGTTTTTGATAAATGTGCAAATTTTTTAATTTTCGGACAAATAAATGGTGGTGAAATGAAATGAGTTTCTTGCATTGATTGATACAATTCAAGTTAAAATTGCACTAGGAGCTAACAATCATACATTGCACTAATTACGATAATTAATGAAATGAAATAATGGTAACCCTATACCAGACAGAAGCATATCAGTTATTTCGCTAAAAAACCAGAATCAGAACCCTATTCAGACACTTCAAGGAATGCTTCAAGCAAGATGGATTCAATTCCAGCTTCAAGACCTTCAAGTAGCGCATAGACAAGCAAGGCATGCTTCAAAGACAACAAACTAATGTCATGTGTCATACGAGTAAAGCTGTCAGCTGTCATTTTGTTTTGTATTGTAAGTCAGCCACTAAACTGACTAGACTAGACTTTGATAGTTTGATTGGAAAATAAAGCATAAGTCGGGACTGGAAGACGATTATTGTTAGTTAAATTAACTTTTTATTTGTGACCTTTGTAATTATTAACTTTATAAAATTTTGTGTACTTAAGTTTATAGTCATTAATGTAGTTCGTTTATTGTCCTGAAATTAAGAAAGTCAGTTGTTTTACGTTGATCTAAATACATTAAGAAGGCAAGTATTAATTTATTATTTCTCGGTTGATGAAACATGTACCCAGTAAAAACCAGTTGCAAAAATATCTGCACGTTTGTTTTACAAATCCTTTCTTGCATGCTGCCTTGTTATTGAAAAGGATGGATCATACACAAGGTTTGTCTTTACTGAAAAACTTTAACATGGATAGTAGGTGCACATATTAATACTAATTTATTTAAATGACTGTTATTAGGCTTTCTTATCCTTACAATTAGTTCCACAGCTGACTTCACTCATTATTTAAGATACCAATAAATATGTATGCTAATAAGCATTCAATGGATATTAAGAAAATGTTCCACATATGTAATTCTCTCATATTTTAATTCTTTTTCTTCATAATACAATTTACCTACTACTGTATCGAATTTACATGAACAATACCATATTGTTAGAGGTATGGAGGTAGGAGGTATGGAGATATTTAACTTTGGTCAATATTTGACACAATGCAAACAGTCATTCTTAGTTTTGTTATAAAGTCACAGCTTACTGTTCGTGTGTTTCAATGATCATAAACAGTCCAGTGCAGTATCTATCAGATACATGTATCAGTGATAATGTTCACATGATTGCTAAATTCAATTGTAAAAAGACTTAATACCTATGATTTTACAAGTCATTGATCCACTATTTCCATTAGACCTAGATAAGCTGGCACTATAAACATAGGTTACAGTATAATGGACTTTGTTATTAATTCAAACTACATTGCACCAAGTGTAAGTTGATGAATTACTCTGCTATTTTCTTTTATGTATAGTAATGGGTACTTTGGTTCTTTCTGTTGTTCTTTATCTACAACAACCTAAGCAGTAGTAGAGACTGTTTATTCCCCATAGTATTGTAAAAAAGACTAATATGTGGAGAAGTCAACAACAAAAACATGGGGTGACTGTCTCATGGGGAATGAACAGCAGTTACCACTTACCATACCAGGAGGTTTGCATACTAGTTACCTATCCACATCTTTCTATAAAAAAATCATAATCCAAGTGATATGATAGACAAATTAAATTACTGACATGGTCATTTGTGAAAATATAAAAGTAATTGTACAGCTGAAAGACATAAGTATTTAAAGTGAATAGATTGTAATTGTTTTACCATTGAACAAATTATGATCATCCTGTCATCAATCAATATAAATAATTGCTGATTGTAACTCTCCTAAAATACTGGTCTTGATTTTATATATTTATGCTTTGATATTAACTGTGTTTAACTAGAAAAATTTGTTGTATCGATTTATATTGCATCTTAATTTTCAATATCTGTTTGACAAATATTTATATAAAAACGTTATAACAAAAAACATTGTTTACAGATTCATTTAATGAGTCAGTATCATCAATACTAGAGCGAAAAGTAAGGGGCTGGCTTAGTGGTGTTATAGACGACATGCGGCGTAGCAGCCCAGTACAGCAGTGGCTTGATTCTCTTCCCACTGATACAACAACACCCTCAGAAGTTAGTGAAGCTCCCAACACAGTAACCACTGCTGATACGATAGACAATAATGAAAGCAAAGTAGAAGATCATATTATTGACTCAGATGAGACAAAATCTGATGATAATAAAGCAGAGGAAACTGTAACAGAGAATACTGTGGTTGAAACAAAATTTGAAGCAAACAAAGAAGAAACTGAAAACGGAGATTGTAATGATAACGATGAGAAAACATTAGACCTCCCTATACCAAGAGAAGCATGGAAAAGAAAATCGCTAGAAAGTGGTGTATTGGCCAACACACCACATATAAGGAATGTTAAAAACAAACTTCAGAGAGATTATTCAATTCAATCAGAAGGATGTTCTCCGAGGTTCAAAAATCCATTGCTTCGAGATCATTCATTACAGGTACTTGTATTCTTTATATTAAAATAAAACTTAATCATTTTGTTTTACAACATTGAAACATTTTTATTTGTTCAGAATTCCTTGTGTAAGTTTAAATAGAAACATTATTTACAGTCTGATGGAAGTGGATCGAGTGGAAGTTCCGTTTTGAATGTTCTAGGAGCTAGAAAAGTTGATGCTGAATCTGTTTTATTGGCTCTCGGCTTTGGACCTAGTGAGAAACAGCAAAAATTACAGAGAATACCTGATAGATTCTTAGTGCCATCCAAGGTAAGATTTCAATTAGTTACCATAAACAATGTTTGGGTTCTTTTACTGCTTAACTTTTAAAGTGATAATAATTTAGGACATGAAGTGTAATGGACCACTCTATTAGTAACTGGTATTAAAAAATGTCATATATTATGTATTATATAATATATTGTTATGTATTTTACTCGTAAAATACATTACAGAATTTAAGTTTATCATGCTAGATTGTTAAAAAAATTAGGATTATGAGAACTTGTACCTTAACATTCGATTAAATATTATAAGGATTGTACTTATTTACCATGAAATTTCAGCTTAAAGGCATAAGTACTGAACAGTTCATAAAAGACGAACATCATTCAATGCGCATGCATGATTGTGGTGTGTTTGGTTACAGAGGCCTAACTGGTAAGTTATTTGTCATTTAAACAAGGTGTAAATATAAGCTATGTGATAAATGTAATAATACTAACATTATTGATAATTATAGCGAAAATATGGTTTTTATGAGATACAGATAGAAAACTTTATGCAGAATGAAGTAAGTTGAATTTGTAATTATAACATATGCATAGTATACTTGCAGCAACATTTTAAATTTTTTTTTTTGAATTATTATAAGATCGTAAAATATAGTTATTAATAGTTTAATATCTTCATCTTCTTCTTCTTCTTCTTAATATATATAAATTACGTGTCACAGTGTTTGTCCTCGATGGACTCCTAAACTACTTAACCGATTTTAACCAAA